>VDFB02371587.1:0-29931 GCA_007258455.2 Sequoia sempervirens | reverse complement strand
AAAATTATGTTTTAGAATTAATTGAGAAAATTTTCACTATGATTAGGAATATCCATATTTGGTTGGACATGATAGAAGAGGTATTATTAACCCTAAATTGGATGATAGTGATTATGAACATGATGATGTTGGATTAGAAGAAGCATTCATAGTTGAAGAAGAAAGAGACAAATATATAATAATAAAAGCACTTACAAGATTTGGTAAGAAAAGTGAAATGGATATACATAATTTCTTGAATAGTCTAGATCCTAAAGAATTGATTGATTGGATTAATGATCTTGAAGGATATTTTAAATATGAGAATATTTATCATCCTAATAAAGTAAATTTTGGTAAGATAGAGTTGAAATATTATTCTACAATCTAATGTAAGGAAACTCAATTGGAGAGAAATAGGAAAGGTAAGCCTAAAATTGAAAAATGGGAAAGGATGGTAAATAAATGGAATTATAAGTTTTTTCCTATATTTTATCAACTAGATCTACTAAATAGGTTACAAAATGTGAGATAGAAACATTATACCAAGGATAATTATAAGTTATCTATTAGAGTTGGTCATCAAGAAGGTAACCAAGGGAAGTTGTCTAGATATATATTAAATAGTTGAAGGGGTTCAATCGAAGAAGAATTGAATATATTAACTATCTATTATGTTGATAAATCATATTAATTTCACTAAATCATAAAGATAACATAAATTTTAGATTTAAAAATAAAGAGAATAAGAGGGGAAAAAGCAACAAATTTTCCAAAGGTAGGAACCATGGAAGTGGATGAGGAGCTCATGATGATGATGATGCTAAAACAAAAGAAAGTATATAAAGTTAGTGCAATAAAAAATATAACTATAAAAGAGGTTGAGGTAGATATGGAATAAGTGGTGGAAGGTAATCTAGAGGAACCACTTTTTTTAAGTGTGGAGGTAAAGGTCACAGATTATTTGTGTAATTAGTCACAAGGAGAATATTAAAGAAGATCTAAGAGAACCACAAGATCATCACATCTTGATGAAGAAGTTTCTTCTAATAACTTGAACAAGTATGCTAGAAAAAGGAGAATCATTCTTGCTAAAAATAAATTTGCTAGTCTTGTAAAGATCTAAAAGAACTATTACAAATAATTTCTTAGTTAGAACTCTATGTAAATTTGGTAAATTTAATAGTGATTGTTTTAACAATCAAGTTTCAAGTAAAATGGAGAAGAAATTAATTTTGAAAATGCTAGAGCATCCTAATTCATATAGAGTATCTTGGTTACAAAATGATCATAGAATTTTGGTTAGTGAACAATATCATGAAATTTAAATTGGAGTATATGGAGATGAGGTTTTTTGTGACATTATACCAATAGATTTTTGTCATATTTTGTTGCGTGGACCATGGAAGTTTCATAGGAAACATATACATGATGGGAGGGAAAATACTTATAGATCTACAAAAGATAAAGTGAAACGTGTACTTCTACCATTGAAAGAGGGTGGTGAATGACTAATTGATATTTCAAGAGTAATGTTAGTAAATTACATGAAATTCCTAAGAATGTGAAGAAATAAAATAATTCATTTTTTCTTTTACAAGAAAAGAAGATGACACAAAAGTGGGAGAAGAAAATGCAAGAGTACATCCTCATTTTCTAACTTGTTGACATAGTATATTGATATTATTTTTAATAGTTTTTTAGAAAGAAGAGGCAAGAAATGATGAGGAGGATGGGGTATACTTATTAATAGAAGAACAAAAATTAGAGGACTATTTGGAAAGAAAATATCTATTATGAAGGAAAGCCATAACATAATATAAGAAGAAAAATAAGGTGGTTGTAATTAGAAAAGGCTAAATAGACACCACAAAGAATACATTGATCATAGAGGATTCAAAGGAAGATGGTGTGAAATACTTTCCTACAAAAGGTCATAAATGTATAGTAAAAAAATATAAATAAATTATTCAAGAAGAAAAATGAAAAGAAGACTACAACAAGGCATGTTTTTTTGAAAAATAAACATTGATATTAAAAGAATTTAGTAGTTTGGTTAAGGGATAAAAAATCTTAGGAAAGTTGAAATAGTTCACAAAATACTAGAACAAGTGAAAATAGGTTGGTACAACACAAAAATTTATAAGAAAAACCAAAACCTCTGAGAAGTGGTGCAAACACCTTATTTTTATATAAGTGAGAATTCATGAGAGATGGACAAAAAAAGTATAGGTACATTTGGGCACATATATTAGCATACTATCTAGGAAGATTTGGGAAACCTTAGAAGATGGAATTACATAGGATACCTTACAACATGATAATGGTTGATGACACTATGAGTGTCAAGGGAACATGTAGAAATGTAGAAGTAAACTTACTAGGAATAAAGTGAAGGGTAAGCTTTGATTTTATAGAAATGAAGGAGCATTTTAATGCATTTAGTGTTTTGTTGAACCTAGAATATTTTGTAGATTGTAATGGAGTATTTTATTCCTAGAAAAGAAATAATATTTTCTAGGAAGGACCGCATAGTGCATATACTACTAAATATGGATATGAAAGAAGCATATGTTGAAGAGATAGTGTATGAAAGAGATGTGAAATAAAAGAATGAATTTAGAGGTAGTTGGAGTTTGATTGGCATGAGATAAACGATTGTACACCTATATTATATCTGGGTGATGCTAGATCTCTTGCTTTGGGATATTATGTGTTGGAAAATAATAACTCACTTAATGGGGTTTCAAGAGAAATGCTAAAGAGCCTACACTTAGAGCTAGATGTTAGTTCGACATGGAGTTGTTAAGGATATTTTCCTTAGAGGAAAAGAAATCTCATACTCCACTCTTGTTCCACTTGGTACTAAATGATCTTATAGGTTTCCCACCTAGTTTTCAAATTAATTCTTGAGCTATGAATGTTAGTTCTAAGGACATGTTTGATGAGTAGATACATGGATATGGTTTCTATTATCTACTTTTATTTGGTTCTTGATTTGTGTTGTCAATTTTTAGGATAATATGTTTGAAGAGTATAGGAAATGGTTAGTGGCTTTGGGTGTATTCCATTTTTGTGGGAACGGTTGTTTGATCTTCCTTCAATTTGAGAGGCTTACATTTATTGTTATTGTGTTTAGCATTGGATTAGATAGCTAGATGTTGAAAAAAAAAAATTCTAAGAGTTTTGGAGGAGATCTCACTTATAACAACTTTAGCACATGTTGGTGTTGATAGAAGGACATGGTTGAATTTTCTATTGTTATATCTATGGTTTATTGTGTATCCTAGACATTTGGTTCATTTCATGCTAGAGTCGATATTTGTGTAGATTTTATCATTTGTTGTTAACATTCTTCATTATTTTTTAGTAACAATAAGGATAATTGGGTCTCTTTAATCTTTATTTTCTATGTGATTTGAAGAAGTTGGGAAAGCTATGGTGATCAAGGGAGAGATTTTTGTAGCAATTTTATTATAGGTTTGTATATCATTTTATGTTATTCAACACTATGTGATAGAGGATTTAGCCACATCCTTTATGTGAGTGCTAAGTGTAGATTCTTTGGATTCTTTGGTCTTTTTCAAACTAGACATTTCCCATGTAGTGGCATTCCTAGGGAGGTATATGTGTTATTAGACTATGGTACATAGGTCTTTAAGTTTTTTTGTGTGTTTATGTGTCTCTTGTTGTTGGAAGTAGACTTTGTGCAAGACAATGAATATATAGGGACTTGGTAATTTTAGGTTTTTGGTTGAATATGTTGATAGAAAATGGCCTACCTCTGATGTGTACCCTATTTTTGAGGTATGGCTAGTTAAATGTGTTATTAATATGTTTTTCTCACTATTTTAGCATTTTTTGAGTATTTGATAAATACTTGATCTTGTTTTGGAGGAGATGGAATTTGGTATAGATGTTTGGGTCAAACCCTGATATTTAGAATGTGATCTTGGCTTGCTTTATTATCTTTCATGCTTGGGCATGATAGAAAATAAAATTATTGTTGTTGAGATGGTTATCACTTGATGGATGTTGTAGATTCTTGGTTGAGCCTATGAGCACATATGAGCTAGTGCAACATAGTTATACTCTCATTAGTTCACCATTTATTGGTGTTCTCTTTTTCTCTTGGAATGTATATGACAAGAAAATGTTGGGATTAGGCGTGATAAACCTTGAAAGTTCTAATTGCCAGATTATTTAATTATTATTTTACCCACTTTATGCCTTAGTCATTATGCCATGTGTAATTTATATTTTAATTTTCCATTTATATATGCAAATATTTAATATATATATATATATATATATATATATTCTATGAATGAATTGTAAGAGCATATATGACAAATATAATGGTTATGACATATGTAAGAGTATGATTATAGGGAGTTACAAAGTAAATTATAAATCTTGACCATAATTATGATGTGTAAGAAGCATATATGACATTTTAAGAGGTGTAATAAAGCATTTTTTATGATGATTAAGATCAAGTTATCCTTTTTGGACTTAGGAGCTATTATTTTATCTTCTAGTGGTTTTTTTATCCTTTAGTGAAGTTGGATGTCCAAGCTCATGAGAAAGGTCTTGAAGCTTCTAGAAAGATGTTTGTAACTCTTGCACATATATCATGAGGTCTCCTTTACAAATTAGCTATTGGGGCCATCGTATTAGCTCACTTGGTTTATAATATCATTTATGATATATTGTATTTTATTTAATTATATGTTGAGACCTTTGGATAATGGTAAGGGAAAGGAGAAGTGGGGGAGCTTTTTGTATGGTTTTTTTGTCAAAATATTGATGAAAAATCAGGATCATCAAAATTTTGATGAACGGCTTTTTTTTGTCGAAATATTGACGAAAAATTAGGATCGTCAAAATTTTGATGAACATCGAGCACAATTTTTTTAAAAAAATTGAAAAGTACACATGTACCCGATGATTCATCTAATTGTACGTCTTTCGTCAAAAAAAATTGTTGTATTTTACAGTCAAATGAGTTAGTGTGATGTGAAAAACCATCAAAGACAACATACTAGCTCTTAATACACTTTTCTATTTCTCTCCCTTAGTAGATAATCTCTTATATGCTTCCTTTCCTTTCACGTACTTCTTTTCCCATTCTTCCTCTCCTTTTTCACATGCTTCTTCTCCCATTCTTCCTCTCCTTTTTCACATGCTTCTTCTCCCCCTTTGACATCAATGGCAAAGGAAAAATAATATTTTTAAATTGATTTCTCCTTTGACATGAAATACAGAAATGACAACACCTGGTACTACTTGCTCTCCTTGAGAGGTAACCACCAAAAAATCAATCCAAAAGAAAGATAGATCCATAGATCCACTAGACTAATGCATCTCCATATGCATCTAGTTCAAGAAAGGAGAGGAAATAACCTCTAACTTCTCCCAGAGATACTCAAAAGTATCTTTAGGAAGAGCCTTCATGAAAATATCAACAATCTTGAACATACTCAAGCTTTACTTCATTCTCCATGACCTTCTCTCTCAAGAAATGATATCTAATAGATATATGCTTCATCCTCAAGTGCATCACTAGATTCTTTGAAATGTTAATTGCACTTGTATTATCACAGAAAATAGAAATGGGATCATGATATATCATTGTGATGTCTTTCAATGTCTATTTCATCCATAGAATTTTTGTACAACAAGATGCAAAAACAATACACTCAGCTTTAGCAATAGACAAGGAGAGTGAATCTTGATTTTTACTCTACCATGCCACCAATATGCATCCAAGAAAGAATGCACCAGCACTTTACCCTTTTTTTCATCTACACATCCAGCCCAATCTACATGTGTATAGGCACTATGTATAAAATCAGTATCTTTCGGATACCACAATCTGTAATCCAAAGTGCCATTCAAATATTTGAATATTCTTTTAATAGCGACAACATATGTTTCCTTAGGATCTACTTGAAATCTAGCCACAAGACAGATAAAATGCATGATATCTGGTCTCATAGCAATCAAATATAATAGTCCACCAATCATAGATCTATACTTGCTTTGATTAGCCTTAGGTGAATCATCATCTTTACGAACTTTGCAACTAGTCACCATAGGAGTAATTACCGGCTTGGAACCATCCATCCCAAACTTCTTCAACATCTCTCTCACATACTTAGACTATGAAATGAAAATTCCTTTCTCTATTTGATTAATCTGTAGCCCAAGATATAAATTCATCTCCCCAAACATAGACATTTCAAATTATTTTTGCATCTCTTTTGCAAACCTTTTACACACATTTTCATTTCCTCCAAAGATAATGTCATCAACATACACTACTAAAATCAAGATTTTGTCATTTTCAATCTTAAAGTACAAATTGCTATCCATCATACCTTTGTTAAAACCTTGCTGAATCAAATACTTGTCCAATCCTACATACCAAGATTTAGGAGCTTACTTCAACCCATATAAAGCTTTCTTCAATTTGCACACCATATCTGGTCGATCTGTCAACTGAAATCCTTCCAATTGTTCCATATAAACTTCTTCTTCTAGCTCACCATTCAAAAATGTTGATTTGACATCCATCTGATAGACCTAAAATTATTTATGAGCAGCAAATGCCAAGAACATATAGCTTCCATTCGTGCTACTGGAGCAAAGGTTTCCTGAAAATCTATACCTTCTACTTGTGAGTAACCCTTACACACAAGCCTTGATTTTTTTCTAACCACTTCTCCATTCTCATTCAAATTATTTTTGAATACCCACTTTCATCCAATGATGTTTTTTTCTAATGGTTTTGGGACCAATTCCCAAGTTTGATTCCTCTCAATTTGCATAAGTTCTTCTTTCATTGCTTCCTTGCAATGTTCATCTTTACAAGCTTCACTTACAGTCTTTGGTTCAATCTTAGAAAGTAAACACAAATTCACTTCAACAGTAGCTTTTCTTCTACTTAATACACCTTTTGTCTTGTCTCCAATAATCTAATCTTTCTAATGGTTCTTATGTACATATCTAGGTGTCTTAGGGGACATCACTAGAGCATCTTCTTCACTTTCATTATGTTCATTCTGCTTCTCTTGCTCTTCTATTTCCTATTCATCCACAATCTCTTCAATTCTTACGTGATTAGGTTCATCAGATTCATATCCATCAATAGAATTATTCATTGTCTCATCAACCTTGACATCTGAACTTTCGATATTCTTTCTCAGTATTTTATTGAAACATCTATATGCCTTGCTTTTAGCAGAGTATCCAAGGAAAATTCCTTCATCAGATCTTGCATCAAACTTACCCAAAGTTTCTTCATCTCTTCTAATATAACATTTGCTTCTAAATACCTTGAAATACTTAACAATAGGAATTATTCCATGTCATAGCTCATAGGGAGTTCTTGAGGTAGATAATTATCTCTTTATTCCATGTACTTCACAAAACATACTAAACTCATAGCGGGTGAATTCTCCACCTTTGTCATACCTTAACAATTATATCTTCAAGTTCACTTCTTTTTCAACCATAGCTTTGAATATATTAAATCTAATGCATATAATTTCTCTCTAAGAAATATAACCCATGTATATCTAGAATGATCATCAATTAAAAGCATAAAGTACCTTTCACCAAGTAGGCTTCTCATTCTTGTAGGACCAAAAAGATCTGTATGAACTAAATCTAGTAGTCTGGTAGTAGACTGTTCCTTTGATCTATAATTTTTTCTTGTTTGCTTTAAAAACTAACAATTCTTGCAAATAACATTAACAGGCTTTGTAATTCTTGGTAAATCTTTCACGGCCTAAAAAAAACTGATCCTTTCCAAGTTATCAAAATTCATGTGACACATTCTCCTATTCCATTACCAACTATTACTACTCTAAGTTATAAAGCATTGTCCATCAACACCCTTAAGTTGATAGATATTCCCTTTAGATTTCTTCCCTGTAGCAATGAATCTCCTGAATCCTTTTTGGATCTCACATCTCTCATCCTTACACACAAGATCATATCCTTGTTTGCACATTTGACCAACACTCAAAAAAATATGCCTTAAACCCTTAACATAGTAGACATTGTTAGTATGATGCTTACCATCAAAACACACTAAACCTATCCCATAGATTTTAGCACCAGTATCATCTCAAAACATAACCAAGCTTCCATCATATTTTTCAAGTTTAAAAAAATTACTCTTTTCACCAGTCATGTGATGTGAGAAACCACTATCAACTACCCAATAATTTTTCTCGTGTTTAGCATATAGGGAAAAGATAATTGTACCTTCATTTTTCTCCTTCTCCAGAGGGCTTTCCTTTACCTATTTTTCAAAATTATTAGAAGTAGATTCATCCTTAATCACCATGAACAAGCATTCATTGTCATCAGGATCTTCATATTTAGAATCCTCATTAGATATAATAGCATTCTCATTCACATAGTAAGCTCTATTAATCTTCTATCCTTTCTTTCCTTTCTCATATGTTTGTTTATTCCTTTTATCTCTTTCCAGACACTTTGCAACATAATGACCTATTTCTCCACAACTAAAACACTTAAAGGGAAACTTACCTTCATACTTACTAGAGCCTTTCCTCATCCTTCTTACAAAGTTATCTTTTGTTTCATCGGAGTTTTCTTCATCTGGATCTTCAACTTTTGTAGCTTTAAAAGTTGTCTCTGATTTGCATCCATTCCTTAAACTCAACTTTCTCATCTCATAAGATGTCAAAAATCCTAACAATAGATCCTTAGTGCAAGTCTTATAATCTATAGTCTGCTCAATAACACTCACCTTCTCACTATAAGCATCAGGAAGAGTTTTGAGAATCTTCTTTACAATCCTAGTTTCATCTATAGTAGCACCAAGTCCTCACATTTCGGCTACTATCTCATCCAATCTCTGTACATAAGCTTTAACATTCTCGTCATCAGACATATGTAGAAGATCAAACTGTGTCTCTAGATTTTTTAATTTCACTTCTTTAACTCTTTCATCACCAACATGCGCTCTTTCCAAGGCATCCTAGACCTCCTTAGCATTCTTCAAATTTTGAACTTTAATCAACTCAGAATGTACTAGACTATTCTTCAAGATAAACTTCGCTTTATTGTTCACTTCATGTGCTTTGATCTCTTCAGGCATACTCAGACCATTACTACGAGGAGTGTAAGGATTTTTGTAAGCTTTCTCCACATCATATCCATAATACTCCATATATTCTTCCATCGATACTTTCTAGATACCATAATTAGTTTCATCAAACCTCGGATAATCATAAATCATTTTGCTAGCCATCCTGGCCCTTCCTCAAGTGGTTAAGCTCTTCACCAAGGAACCACACTCTGATACCAATTTTTGAATAGGAACTAATACTTGATACTACTTAAATGATTAATCATCAAGTGCTAATGAAGAAACTCAAATCCAACACATAAACACTATAACACCAGATTTACATGGAAAACCCAATGAGGGAAAAACCATGATGAGGATTAACTCACACTATAGAGAATATCAAAATCAATTACAAGAGGCTCACTGCCTAAAATAAGGACTCGCTTTCCAATAGGGCTAACAACCTAGAGGGATCACTACCACAGAGATACAAAGAAGACAAAGAAGACTTGTTACAAAGAGACTACAATCCCAATGCAACAAAGGATTCCACCACAATCACTCGATCCACTTGCATGAATGATAGAGTTCACTTTCTGCTCACTGCATCCAGAAACTCAGCATTAAGCTTCACAATGATTCGCCACACTCGCAACACACACACTCACTGAATAGAATCAATTTCACATCTAACTACACTTCCTCTTTTCTCTTCATCGCTCTTCTTCTTCACTCTTGTGTATTTTCCATCACTAACTCATCTTGCATTTACACCATCTTCAACTTTGAAACATATCCAAAATCAACCATCCAAATCCAAATTCAAATTAGGTCAGCACCAAAACATCCTAAGGTGGAATTAGAATGAGGGCAACTCAAAAACACAATTCATAGGGACCAAAATATATCCAATGGACTTCATCAACCTTGAAAGTAGTATTTCTCACAAGGTCAGCTAAACTAGTGTAAAACACATAGAACCATTAAGCATGAATCTTCCAGATACCAAACCATCAGCCTAGAAGAAGGATAGATCCATAGATCCACCAGAATGATGCATCTTCATATGCATCTAGTTTAAGAAAGGAGGGGCAATAACCCCTAACATCTCCCAGAGATACTCAAAAGTATCTTTTGGAAGAGCCTTCATGAAAATATTAGCAATTTGATCCTTCATCAGAACATACTCAAGCATTACTTCATTCTCCATGACCTTCTCTTTCAAGAAATGATATCTGATAGATATATGCTTCATCCTCGAGTGCATCACTAGATTCTTTGAAATGTTAATTGCACTTGTATTATCACATAAAATAGAAATGGGATCATCATATATCATTGTGATTCTTTCAATGTCTATTTCATCTATAAAACTTGTGTACAACAAGATGCAACAACAATATACTTAGCTTCAACAGTAGACAAGGAGACTAAATCTTTCTTTTTACTTGATGATGTCACCAATCTACATCCAAGAAAGAATGCACCACCACTTGTATTCTTTTTGTCATCTATGCATCTAGCCCAATTTGCATCTATATAGGCACTAAGTGTAAAATAAGTATCTTTAGGATACCACAATAAATAATCCAAAGTTCCATTCAAATATCTGAATATTATTTTAACAACAACAGCATGTGTTTCCTTAGGATCTTCTTGAAATCTAGCCACAAGATAGATAGCATGCATGATATCCAGTCTAGTAGTAGTCAAATATAATAGTCCACCAATCATAGATCTATACTTGCTTTGATCAACCTTAGGTGAATCATCATCTTTACCAAATTTGCAACCAGTAACCATAGGAGTACTTACCAGTTTGGAACCATCCATCCCAAACTTCTTTAACATCTCTCTCACATACTTAGACTGTGAAATGAAAATTCCTTTCTTTGTTTGATTAATTTGTAGCCCAAGATATAAATTCATCTCCCCAAACATAGACATTTCAAATTCTTTCTACATCTCTTTCACAAACCTTTTACACATATTTTCATTTCCTCCAAAGATAATGCCATCAACATACACTACTAAAATCAATTTTTTGTCATTTTCAATCTTAAAGTATAGATTGTTATCTGTCGTACCTTTGTTAAAACCTTGTTGAATCAAATACCTATCCAATCCTACATACCAAGCTCTAGGAGCTTGCTTCAACCCATATAAAGCTTTCTTTAATTTGCACACCATATCTGATTGATCTACCAATTGAAATCCTTCCAATTGTTCCATATAAACTTCTTCTTCTAGCTCACCATTCAAAAATGTTGATTTGACATCCATCCGATAGACCTTAAAGTATTTATGAGCAAAAAATGCCAAGAACATCCTTATAGCTTCCATTCTTACTACTAGAGCAAAGGTTTCCTGAAAATATTTACCTTCTACTTGTGAGTAACCCTTACAAACAAGCCTTGCTTTATTTCTAACCACTTCTCCATTGTCATTCAACTTATTTTTGAATACCCACTTTCATCCAATGATGTTTTTGTCTATCGATCTTGGGACCAATTCCCAAGTTTGATTCCTCTCAATTTGTATAAGTTCTTCTTTCATTTCTTCCTTCCAATGTTCATATTTACAAGCTTCACTTATAGTCTTCGGTTCAATCTCATAAAGTAAACATAGATTCACTTCAGCGGTAGCTTTGCTTCTACTTAATACACTTTTTTTCTTGTCTCCAATAATCTGATCTTTTGAATGGTTCTTCTGTACATATCTAGGCATCTTAAGGGACATCACCGAAGCATCTTCTTCTCTTTCATTCTGTTCATTCTGCTTCTCTTGCTCTTCTATTTCATGTTCTTCCACAATCTCTTCATTTCTTATGTGATTGGGCTCATCAGATTAATATCCATCAATAGAATTCTTCATTGTCTCATCAACCTTGACATTTGAACTTTCTACAATCTTTCTCGGTCTTTTATTGAAACATATGTATGCCTTGATTTTAGTAGAGTATCTAAGGAAAATTCCTTCATGACTTCTTGCATGAAAGTTACCCAAAATTTATTCATCTCTTTTGATATAACATTTGCTTCTGAATACCTTGAAATACTTAACAATAGGAATTCTTCCATGTCATAGCTCATAGGGAGTCTTTGTACTATTTTCTCTTGCTTGAACTTGATTGAATAAATCAATAGCAGTATGAATAGCTTCTATCCAGTAAACTTTCGGTAACCCAACCTTAGCAATCATTGATCTAGTAGCTTCTTGAACTGATCTATTTTTCCTTTCCACAACTCCATTCTGCTAAGGAGTTCTAGGAGCAAATAATTGTCTCTTTATTCCATGCACTTCACAAAACATATTAAACACATGGAAGGTGAATTCTCCACCTTTGTTATAACTTAAGAATTTTATCTTCAAGTACACTTCGTTTTCAACCATAGCTTTGAATGTCTTAAATCTATCTAATGCATCTGATTTCTCTCTAAGAAATGTAACCCATGTATATCTAGAATAATCATCAATTAAAAGTGTAAAGTACCTTTCATCAAGTAGGCTTCTCACTCTTGTAGGACCACAAAGATCTGTATGAAGCAGACTATTCCTTTGATCTATAATTATTTCTTGCTTGCTTTCCAAACTGACAATTCCTGCAAATAGCATTAACAGGCTTTGTAATTCTTGGTAAATCTTTCACGGCCTAAACAACACTTATCCTTTCCAATTTATCAAAATTCATATGACACATTCTCCTATGCCATAACCAACTATCATTAATTTGAGTTATAAAGCATCGTCCATTAGCACCCTTATGTTGATAGATATGCCCTGTAGCAATCAATGTTCTGGATCCTTTTCGGATCTCACATCTCTCATCCTTAAACACAAGATCATATCCTTTCCCAAACATCTAACCAACACTCAACAGATTATGCCTTAAACCCTTAACATAGTAGACACCGTCAATATGATGCTTACCATAAAAACTCACTAAACCTATCCCATAGATTTTAGCACCAGTATCATCTCCAAACATAACCAAGCCTCCATCATATTCTTCAAGCTTAACAAACTTACTCTTGTCACTAGTCATGTGATGTGAACAACCACTATCAACTACCCAATAATCTTTCTCTTCTTTAGCATATAGGGTAGAGATAATCTTACTTTCATTTTTCTCCTTCTGTGGAGGGCTTTCCTTTACCTATTTTTCAAAATTAGCAGAAGTAGGTTCATCCTTAATCACCAAGAACAAGAATTCATTTTCATAGGGATCTTCATATTTTGAATCCTCATTAGATATACTAGCATTCTCATTCACATAGTAAACTTTGTTAATCTTCTTTCCTTTATTTTCTTTCTCATATCTTTGTTTATTCCTTTTACCTCTTTCTAGACACTTTGTAGCATAATGACCTATTTCTCCTCAACTAAAACACTTAAAGGGAAACTTACCTTAATTTTTACTAGAGCCTTTCCTCATCCTTCTTACAAAGTTAGCTTCTCTTTCATCAAATTTTTCTTCATTCGGATCTTCAGCTTTAGTAGCTTTAAAAGTAGTCTCTGATTTGCATCCATTCCTTAAACTCAACTTTCTCATCTCATAAGATGACAAAAATCCTAACAGTAGATCCTTAGTGTAGGTATTATAATCTATATTCATATCAATAGAACTCACCTTCTCACTATAAGCATCAGGAAGAGTTATGAGAATCTTCTTTACAATTCTAGTTTCATCTTTAGTAGCACCAAGTCCTCACATTTTGGCCACTATCTCATCCAATCTCTTTATATAAGCTTTAACATTCTCGTCATCAGACATATGTAGAAGACAAAACCATGTCTCTAGATTTTTTAATTAATCTTCTTTAACTCTTTCATCACCCTCATGCACTCTTTCCAAAGCATCCCAAACTTCCTTATCAGTCTTCAAATTCTAAACTTTAATCAACTCAGAATGTACAGAGTATTCTTCAAGATAATCTTCGCTTTATTGTTCGCTTCATCTACTTTAATCTCTTCATGCGTACTTGAACCATTAGCAGGAGGAGTGTAAGGATTTTTGTAAGCTTTCTCCACATCATATCCGTAATACTCCAGATATTCTTCCATCAATACTTTCCAACTACCATAATTAGTTCCATCAAACCTTTGATAATCATAAATCATTTTGTTAGCCATCCTATACCTTCCTCAAGTGGTTAAGCTCTTCACCAAGGAACCATGCTTTGATACCGATTGTTGAATAGGACAACTGAGAGGGGGGTGAATCAGTTGTCACATAATTAAAACTTTAATTCAATCATCAAAACTAATACTTAATACTACTTAAATGATTAATCATCAAGTGCCAATGTAGAACTCAAATCCAACACATAAACACAATAACACCAGATTTACGTGGATAAACCAATGAGGGAAAAACCATGGTGAGGATTAACTCACACTATAGAGAATATTAAAACTGATTACAAGAGGCTCATTGCCAGAAATAAGGCTCGCTACCTAAAATAAGGAATCACTATCCAAAACAAGGACTCACTGTCTAATAGGGCTAACAACCCAGAGGGCTCATTGCGACAAAGATACAAAAAATATAAAGAAGACTTGTTATAGAGAGACTACAATCCTAATGGAAAAAATTATTCCACCACAATCACTTGATCCACTTGCATGAATGATAGAGTTCACCTTCTATTCACTAAATCTAGAAACTTAGCATTAAGGTTCACACTGATCTTCCACACTTGCAATACACACACTCACTAAATAGAATCAATGTCACATCTAACTACACTTCATCTTTTCTCTTTAGCACTCTTCTTCTTCACTCGTGTATGTTTTCCATCACTAATTGATCTTGCATTTACACCATCTTCACCTTTGAAACATATCCAAAGTCAGCCATCCAAATCCAAATTCAAATTATGTCAACGCCAAAACATCCTAGGGTGGAATTAGAATGAGGGAAACCCAAACACATGCTTCATAGGGACCCAAATAGATCCAACACGCTTTATCAACCTTGAAAGTAGTATTTCACAAAAGGTCAGCTAAACCAATGTAAAACACATAGAACCATTAAGTATGAATCTTCCAAATACCAAAATTATCTTCAATACAATTATGGAAACTCAACTTTAGAATTGAAAGTAATAAGACTTCATCAAAGATAAATCCAGACCAACAACATTTCTCCCAGACCTCAACAAAAAAATAAAGAAAACCACCTTTCACAACTGGTGAACACAACTTGCACTATACAACAAATCAACAACCAAAAATTTGGATATAGCACCTTCTAACAACCATGAACAACATGTTTGAACTGCATAACCATAGGAGAAAATCTGGACCAAAACTCGAAGCAACCACTAAATACTTGTAACATATCTTCATTACAATTTTCTCAATATCCTCGACATAATCAACCAACAACTAGTTGATAACTGGTTGACCGATTGACATCAGTGACAACACCTTCAATCTTTCCATTCTTGCAAAAATCTCCCCCTTTGTCATTGATGGCAACACATGATGTGAAAAACCATCAAAGAGAACATATTAGCTCTAAATAGACTTTTTTGTTTCTCTCCCTTAGTAGATAATCTCTTATATGCTTCCTTTCTATTCACATGCTTCTTTTCCCATTCTTCCTCTCCTTTTTCACATGATTCTTCTCCCATTCCTCCTCTCCTTTTTCACATGCTTCTTCTCCCCCTTTGACATTAATGGCAAAGGAAAAATAATATTTTACATTGATTTCTCCTTTGACATGAAAAAAAAAATGACAACACTTGATACTACCTGCTCCCCCTAAGAGGTAGCCACCAAACCATCAGCCCAGAAGAAGGATAGATCCATAGATCCACCAGACTGATGCATCTCCATATGCATCTAGTTTAAGAAAGGAGGGCCAATAACCCCTAACTTCTCCCAGAGATACTCAAAAGTATCTTTTGGAAGAGCCTTTGTGAAAATATCAGCAATTTGATCCTTCGTCAAAACATACTCAAGCATTACTTCATTCTCCATGACCTTCTCTCTCAAGAAATGATATTTGATAGATATATGCTTCATCCTTGAGTGCATCACTAGATTCTTTGAAATGTTAATTACACTTGTATTATCACAGAAAATAGAAATGGGATCATCATATATCATTGTGATGTCTTTCAATGTCTATTTCATCCATTGAACTTGTGTACAACAAGATGAAATAGTAATATACTCAACTTCAACAGTAGACAAGGAGATTGAATCTTGCTTTTTACTTGACCATGCCACCAATCTGCATCCAAGAAAGAATGCATCACCACTTGTACTCTTAATGTCATCTACACATCCAACCCAATCTTCATCTATATAGGCACTAAGTGTAAAATTAGTATCTTTAGGATTAGCACAATCCATAATCTGAAGTGCCATCCAAATATTTGAATATTCTTTTAACAACAACAACATTTGTTTCCTTGGCCACTCCCTTGAAGTTTTGAAAAACCAAGGCTTCTTACTTAAACTGGACATGGCTGAGGCCTATGATAGGGTGGACTGGAAATTCCTAATTAAAGTCTTACAAGCTTTTGGGTTTTTTGAAAGATTTCTACATTTGATATGGGAATTGATTTCTACCACTAGCACCTCGGTGATTATAAATGGCTCTCCTTCCCATTTCTTTAAAGTGTCAAGAGGAGTCAGACAAGGGGATCTTGTCTCTCCTATTTTTTTCACCCTCATGGCTGAAAGTATTGGGAGGCTCACGCATAAAAGAGTGATAGAAGGTAGCTTGAAAGGTTTAAAACTCTCTTCGGCAAATCTTGTTTGTTCACACCAGTAGTTTGTGGACGATACGATGCTTATGGAAAGTGCTACTATTGGTGAATCTCGGGTTTTAAAGAGTTGTCTTGTTCTTTATGAGGAGGGCTTGAGGAAAAAGATTAATATGGCCAAAAGTTCCCTCTATTTTTTTAATACCCTGAGCACGAACAAATGAAGATTGCAAATATCCTGGGTTGTGGTGTTAATTCCCTTCCTTCAACTTACTTGGGCCTTCCTTTAGGGTCCAAACCTCCAGACTCCTTTTGGATTTCTCTGGTTGATAGGTTCAACAAGAAATTAGCTGGTTGGAAAGGGGCCCTTTTGAGTCAAGCTGGAAAATTTTTGTTACTTAAGGCTTCTCTTTAGAATCTGCCTGTTTATGCTCTCAGTCTATTCAAGATCCTGGCTAAGTTTGTTGATATTATTGAAAAGATCTAGAAACAGTTCCTCTAGTCGGGGGTTGAGGAGAAGAAGAGGATTTTGTTGGTGGCTTGGGAGAGAGTGTGTAGACCCAGGAAGTTTGGAGGCCTTGGTATGAGAAATATCAATGTTTAATAAAGCACTCCTAACTAAGCAGGTTTGGAGAACTTTTGCGGATATCCGTGAATGGAATTCTATTTGGCGTAGTAAACACTTGAGGGAGGTTGATTCCCTTCAAGATTTTCTCAACTCTTAGAACGTTCCCTCTGGTTCTTTTCTATGGAATAATACCATTAAAGCTAGAGACCTGGTTGGCAAAGAAACCTTTTGGAAGGTGGGTGATGGACAGAAAATTCGGTTATGGGAAGACAAGTGGATTGGCAAGGAGTTTCTTTGCAATAATCTGATCTATAGTATTTATATGGAGGACTGCAAGTCCAAGTTTGGCTGGTTCATTGGGGATTATTGGAGGAATGATCAGTGGGTTGAGATCTCTTCTATTAGTTAGGATCTTCAACCTCTGTAGGCTCTTCTTAATTCGATTAAGATCATCTCTCAAGGGAGGGAGGACACTTTGATCTGGAAGCTATCGTCCTCTGGTATCTACTCTGTCTCTTTTATTGTGGCTTCTTGTTACTCTGGCATTGACGTCCCTATTTGGGATAAGGTGTGGGTGAACAACCTAATTCTGAAAGTTAATTTGTTTGTCTGGATCCTTCTTCAGAATAAGCAGCTGACCAATGATAATCTTTATAAGAGGGGGTTCTCTTTTCCTAATAGGTGTTATTTGTGTTGTGTTGAGGTTGAGACCTCCTCACATCTATTTCTTCTTTGTTTGTTTGCTCATGCCATATGGTGTATGATTCTGTGAATGTGGGATCTTAGCTGAGTTTTTCCAGGAACTATTGTGGATTTTTATAACCAATGGAAGGCCCCCTCAAAGAATTGGGCCCTAAATCTACTCTTGAACTATATATTTCCTCACCTTGCCTAGGGTATCTAGAAAGAACGCAATAATAGAATCTTTAGGGATGTTGCTCTCTTGGAGGAAGTGGTCTTTGGTAAGATCACTAGAGATGTGGTTGAAAATTTTAATCTACTTAACAACAAGTTGAAAGGTAAAGGTAAGGTCAGTATGCAGGAGTATGATTGTAGAATTGTGGGAGCCTAGAAGATTAATGTGGATATGTTCAATATGTCCAAAAGCATCAAGGATCCTAGAGATGGCATATTTTGGAGTCTTCCTCCCCCTGGTTGGGTCAAAATCAACTTTGATGGCGCAGTCAAGGGAAATCCTGGGCCTGCCGGGAGTGGAGGGGTGATAAGGGATGAGAATGGTGCTTTCATTGGGGTTGTTGCGATTCCTTTAGGCACTCAGACCAACCATGTGGCTGAAGCCTCTAGTTTTTTCCAGACCTTGAAGCTGGCTAGCCAATTAAAGTATAAATATGTGTGCATTGAAGGGGATTCAAATAATATTATCCAATGTCTAAGGGGTCGTCAGAAATCCTCATGGTCAATACAAAATTGGATAGATCTCTCTAAGGAAATTATTAATACCTTTGAGAAAAGTTAAATTACGCTTGTCTATTGGGAAATAAACATGGTGGCGGATTTCTTCACCAACAAAGGTGTCAAAGCTTAGAAAAAGGTGATGTGACAAGGGCAAGATGAGTTGGAGGTTGACATTAAAGCCCTGTTGACATATGGTCGTGCTCACGGGAAGGTGCAATTTCCTATTCCATTGAATGATGGCTGAGTGTCCTCCCTTGTAGTCTCAGGACTGCGAATTAATGATTATTTTGAGTTGGTCAAGGGATAATTACTCCATCCCCCGGTTGCATGTGATTATTATCCCACACTTTCTGGGCATTTTAGGAGCTTATTTCTACAGGGTTCTGGACTATTCTATTCCTGTTGGTGATACGATGGGTGGCGAAAGTCACACAGTGGAGCCGATAAGCAGTGCACAGCTGAAGAGCAATCCAAAGCTATGGGTGAAGTTGGAGAATGGTGGGATTACTATTTTTATTGAAAATCTCCATGGCTGGGACTCGGAGGTAACTAAGGTTTTTGAGAAAGATTGGAAAAATGGTGAGATAAACCTGTTTGGCAAACTTGTAGTTATCAATGAACAATTGATTGCTAAGGTTACTGGCCTCTCGATGGAGGGTATAAAATTCTATAGGGACAAGAAACAATCTGATGAAGCGGTCAAAAAATTCCCCAAGTCGGATGCTAAGAGGGAGGAGTTATGAAGGACCTCCAGAAGCTACTACAACATGGACATAATTGTTTCGCATTGGAGGAGAGTTTTGAATGTGTTAATGGAGTATGTTACTTTGGATGGTTGTTATACTAGAGTATTTGGGTATCATTTCATCCTACTAAATCATTTTAGGCACTAGGTCAGGATTTCTTTTCCTTTTTATCTGGCATCTTCTTTGAATACCAGTCTGAAAAACCATAGAGATAACCCCATTAGGTATTCTATTCTTCATGAAGGACTGCTTGTCCTAATTTATGATCATTTCAAATCCATGCCAACTCTGCCTCACCAGCCACCATCGCCTAAGGTTAGGGTTGACGACAAGGACAAGGGTAAACCTAGAGATTCTACTCTGAAAAAGGGCAAGAGTAAAGTGTCAAAGGACCCCTCCTATGATGTGAATGAAGAGGAGTCACAGTCAAAGTCGTTGTATGAGTATTTCAACCATCCTGCGACTGATAGAGAAGAGAGACCTCGCTTCCCTATGGACTTGAAGGAAGGGGATAATTATTTTAAGAAGGAATGGGAATTTCCCACTGATGTGCTTGCAATTGCCCGTAATGGGGCGGTGGATAACTTTACACTTATGAGATGGGTGTTCTTTGAAATTAAGGAAATTAAATTAAATAAAAGAGCTATGAATAGAAAACTGGGGAAATCTACTGATGACAATAACAGAGGCAGTGGAAGTGGTCAAGCTACTGATTTATGGACAAAAGAGGAGAAGAAGTATATGGTTGAGTGCCTCAAGAAAACGGTGGAGGAATTACAGGATTTCAAAGGAAATCATGATGGCAAGCAGGCGGATATGGAGGAGCAATTGAGGAACATTAAAAGCTCTCTCCACAAAGTGTTGATTATGAACCATAAAATTTTAAAATCCACTGCACAGACCATGAATACCATGGTGGAAAACTTGGAAAAATCCCATCAGGTAAAGACTACTATGTTTCTTGATTTGGACAATGAGGAAGGGTAGTCGGATAGTGGGGGGCAGAGTAATAGGACCATAGCAAACTTGAAAAGGAAGGCAGACCAAGCTTTAGTCAACATCCAGGAGATCAAGAAGTCTGCACTCAACATGAATAGTCTAGAGCAGGAAGCGGCAGAGATCCTTCGGAACCTAGCCTAGAGGCTGGTTGTTTTGTGGCTTTTTGTCAATTTTTTTGAATTTTTTCTCTACTTATCTTGTGTGTTCTTCTTTGTGGGCAGTTTCCTATTTTTTGTCTATGCTCTATTAATGTTTTATATTACGCTATCTTACTGTTAAGGGTTTCGGGATCCCTCTAAAACTTGTTTGTTCCATAATCAAAAACATTTGTTTCCTTGGGATCTTCTTGAAATCTAGCTATAAGACAGACAACATGCATGATATCTGGTCTAGTAGTAGTCAAATATAATAGTCCACCAATCATAGATCTATACTTACTATAATCAACCTTAGGTGAATCATCATCTTTACCAAATTTGCAACTAGTCACCATAGGAGTACTTACCAGTTTGGAACCATCCATCCCAGACTTCTTCAACATCTCTCCCACATACTTAGACTATGAAATGAAAATTCCTTTCTTTGTTTGATTAATCTATAACCCAAGAAAGAAATTTATCTCCCCAAACAAAGACATTTCAAATTCTTTTTGCATCTCTTTCATAAACCTTTCACACATATTTTCATTTCCTCCAAAGATAATTTCATTGACATACACTACTACAATCAAGGTTTTGTCATTTTCAATCTTAAAGTACATATTGCTATTCGTCGTACCTTTGTTAAAATCTTGTTGAATCAAATACCTGTCCAATCTTGCATACCAAACTCTAGGAGCTTGCTTCAACCCATATAAAGATTTCTTCAATCTACACACCATATTTGGTTGATCTGTCAACTCAAATCCTTCCAGTTGTTCCATATAAAATTCTTCTTCTAGCTCACCATTCAAAAATGCTAACTTGACATCCATCTAATAGACCTTAAAGTATTTATGAGCAGCAAATGCCAAGAGCATCCTATAGCTTCCATTCTTGCTACTAAAGCAAAGGTTTCCTAAAACTCTATACCTTCTACTTGTGAGTAACCCTTACACACAAGCCTTGATTTGTTTCTAACCACTTCTCCATTCTCATTCAACTTATTTATAAATACCCACTTTGATCCAATGATGTTTTTGTCTATTGGTCTTGGGACCAATTCCCTAGTTTGATTCCTCTCAATCTACATAAGTTCTTCTTTCATTACTTCTTTCTATTGTTCATCTTTACAAACTTCACTTATAGTCTTCGGTTGAATCTCATAAATTAAACACAGATTCACTTCAATAGCAGCTCTACTTCTAGTTAATACACCTTTTGTCTTGTCTCCAATAATTTGATCTTTTGAATGGTTCTTCTATACATATCTAGGCATCTTATGGGCATCACCAAAGCATCTTCTTCTCTTTCATTCTGTTAATTCTACTTCTCTTGCTCTTTTATTTCATGTTGTTCCACAATCTCTTCAATTCTTATGTGATCAGGCTCATTAGATTCATATCCATCAATATAATTCTTCACTGTCTCATCAACCTTGACATCTGAACTTTCCACATTCTTTCTCAGTATTTCATTGAAACATATGTATGCCTTGCTTTTAGTAGAGTATCCAAGGAAATTTCCTTTAGCACTTCTTGCATCAAACTTACCCAAAGTTTCTTCATCTCTTCTGATAAAACATTTGCTTCTGAATACCTTGAAATACTTAACAATAGGAATTCTTCCATGCCATAGCTCATAGGGATTCTTTGTACTATTTTCTCTTTCTTGAACTCAATTGAATACATAAACAATAGTATGAATAGCTTCTTTCTAGTAAACTTCTAGTAACCGAGCCTCAGTAATCATTGATCTAGCAACTTCTTGAACTATTCTATTTTTCCTTTCAACAACTCCATTTTGTTGAGGAGTTCTCGGAGCAGATAACTGTCTTTTATTCCATGCACTTCACAAAACATATTAAACTCGTGGGAGGTGAATTCTCCACCTTTTTCAGACCTTAATCATTTTATCTTCAAGTTCACTTCATTTTCAACCATATCTTTGAATGTCTTAAATCTATCTAATGTAGGGAAAGTAGAGGTGTGAAAACATTTTCCTAATGCTAATTCTAAGAAGAGAATGTAGACATATGGTTCAATTTTGAAATACAATTCACTAAAGATGCACATTAGCAAAAAATAGATTAGAACAAATTTGATTAGAAAAAATTTAACACAACCATAGAATGGACACCAATTTTAATGTGGGAAAACCCTTTCAGGAGAGAAACCCACCACACCAAGCAAAAACACTTTTTATTATTGTGAAAAATTCCACATACAGAGTTACAATTTGTTGCTTCTAGAGATGTCAATTCACACTCACAATATAGGAAACATTACAATTCCTAATCAATCTCGTTCTCTCTCATCAAACTCACAACTCAATTCAAAACACTATTACAATGCATTACACATTATAGCATTTTCCTTCTGAGAGAATTACAATCAATTTGCATCACCAGACCCATGCTGGAAACATACCAATTTAGTTCCCATTCGTAACATCAGACAAACCGTCACTCAACATTTACAATATTAGGCCATCGATGAGACAACCACAAACCTCCTGCCAATGAGTGTAATACCCACCAAACCAAAATAATCATCAGAGTATCAGCGAGACAAGAGACTGTGTCCCACCAATCACAAATGTCTCATCGATGTAGGTCTTGCCACCATGTGGACCCCACTTTCATTTTACCTTCATCAACTATCAAATTATCGGCTTGTCGAAGAGACATTTCCCAAAGTCATGACGAACACCCGAAGTCACATTGACAAGAATGTTCAATTCTTCTATCAGCATGTTAGAGAGACATTTCACAAAGTCTCAGCGAAGCATCCAGGTTTCTTCAATACAAAGCCATCATGATATCAAGGAGACATTGGCCAATGCCTCAGTGATCGTGCAACCTCCTACTGACAAGCAACTCCATCAAAGTTTTAGAGTTTCAAATAGGCACCTTAGAAACTACTGCTAATGTGAGCTACTCTCATCAACAAAGTAAACATGATGCCACAACAAGAGATATTGGTCTATCAAGGAGACAATGAACAAGGTCTCACCGATAGAGCCAACTCCTGCCGATAAGGAAAATCGCCACACACCAAAAACTTTCAGACCATCGTGGAGACAACCATCAGAGTCACACTGACTAGACAATGGCACCCCGATGAAGAGCTAGGTGAAACATGAAAGCTTATTGGGCCATCAAATAGACTATGAACAAAGTCCCTTCGATGGTATATTGTCTTGCCAACAAGGGAGTAAAATGCCAAGCAACGAGGAGAGGAACAAGCAAGCAAGTTGACACACAGTTTCCAACATGATCCCACTTGATGAAGACTTATTGGTTTCTCCAATGCTTGACATTACTGAATGTTACAGGCCCCAAGGCCCATCAAATTTGCACACCACCTATACTTGTCTGTGCTCACTAGTTTCGTTAATGCATCTGCAACATTTTCCAGAGTATCCACCTTTTAAAGACTAAACTTTCCATCCTCCGCCATATCTTGTATAAAATGATACTACACATCAATATGTTTCGTCCTGGCATGGAAAGTTGGATTTTTTGCCAAACAAATAACACTCTGATTGTCACAACAAATAGTAATTTTCCCTACAATAAACCCAATATCAGAACACAAATGTCTAAGCCAAATGACTTCTTTACAGGAATGTGTTGTTGCCATATACTCTGCTTTTGTAGTAGATAAAGTGACAATAACCTCTCGCTTTCTCATCCAACTAACTGCACCACCATTCAACGTGAAGATGTATCCACTGGTGGATCTTCTACTATCAATGTCCCCGGCCCAATCAAAATCCACATATCCATGAATGATGATGGATCTCTGTGACCCAACCAAGTTACCATGATAGCACAAAGCATACTAAGAGGTGCCTATTAAATATCTAAAAACTCTTTTCATAGCATCCCAATGCGATCTTCCTAGATTTTCCATAAATCAGCTAAGAACTCCCACTGCTTGGGCAATGTCTAGCCTTGTATAGACCATTTCATACATTAAACTACCAATTGCACTTGCATAAGGAACTTTGGTCATGTCCTCCATCTTGGTAGGATATTTTGGACAATCTTCAACAAATAGCTTTGTTCCTTACAACACTGGAATAACTAGCTGCTTGCAATCAGTCATACCAAATCTCTTCAGGATAGTATTGATATATAGTAATCAAGATTTCTGGATAAAATTGTGTGCGATTTTTCTTCATCAACGTTTCAGATCATACTCCATGATCCATCATCAGGATGATTAGTAGATAGAGAGAGACATGAAGAATAGATAACAGACTTGGATAGAAATAGGGGAGAGGGTGGTGAGGGAAGGTTGTGAGGCACGTAAACTAAAAAGATGAGAAAGTCAAAGGGAGGAGAAAGATAATTGGAGAAAATTGCAAAGAAGAAAATTAATGAGGAAACCTAGAAGAACACATAACTAATTCAACAAAAGGACATAAGAACCCTTAAATTAAAGAAAAGATCACAAAACCAAACGAAGAAAATCACAAATGAGAGGGAAAAAAAGTCAAAAGAGAACACTAGGATAAAAATAGACATCAAAGTAAACAAAAGAATTGAAAGGAGAAAGAAAGAGACAAAATATAAATATAAATTAAGAAAAAGAACATAAAAATAAAAATCAATAAGTGAAAGACACAAGATTAAGAGAAAATTAATAGGAGACACAAAAGTTAAAAAAAAAAAAAAACAATAAGTGAAAAAGACAAATTTAAGAGACGTTTTCTAACCTAAAATAAAATATCTCAAATCTTAAAATAAAACATAAAAAAGACAAATTTAAGAGAAACTTAATATATAAATATAATGTTTACAAATATTATATAATTCTATGGGGTTCCTAAAATCCAAAGAAAAATATTAGGTTTAAATATTATATGAATTTAATATGTAGTTTAAATAGATATACTTTACTCGTTGAGCCAAAGCTTTCTACTCTCAATCCCTTTTATTTCCATCCCATAATATACCTTGCTGCACCTAGATCTTTCATTTCAAACTTTGCAGACAATTGATATTTTAGATCAAAAATCATTGTCTTACTATTTCCTATGAACATGTCATCAACATACAGGGAAATAATAAGAACTCAATCATTTTCAGTTTTAAAGTACACACAATTATCAAATTTTGATCTTACAAATCCCAATGACAACATAAACATGTCAAACTTCTAGTACCACATTCTAGGCAATTGTTTGAAACCATACAAAGATTTCTTTAACTTGCAACTAGATTTTCTTTACCTTTTTCCACAAAGTGCTCAGTCGGGACATAAAAATTTCTTCTTCAAGATCTCCATGAAGAAACGTTGGTCTTCACATCTATCTGTTCAATCTCTAAGTCATACGCTGCTACAAGTGACAAAAGGAATCTGAAAAATGTCAGCTTAGCTATAAGAGAAAATATTTTGCCATAATCAATTCCCTCTACTTGAGAATAGCCTTTCACAACCAACCTAGCTTTATACTTTTCAACACTACCATCCAGACGATTTTCTTTCTTGAATACCCATTTACAACCAATGCTTTCTACCTTCAGGAAAGGGCACCAAACTCCAAGTTTCATTTTTTTTTAATGACACCATTTCCTCATTCATGGCTTCGAACCAAGAATTTGAATCAAACATTTTAATTGCCTCTTTCACAGTCCTAGGCTCATCAGTGCTTGTAATCAAAGCATAGGCACAATTTACATCCAATATGGAAAAAACACACCTTTCAAGTTGTTTCCTTTCACTTGTAGACCTCCTCAAAGGCTGAGGCTAAGGTTGTGGTTCTTCTTCTTCATAAATCTTAGAGCTGCTAGAACTCTCCTTAGTTTTAGGTACACTTCGTAGTTCCTCTTTATCTAGAGTTTAGGGAATTTCAACTACTTTTTCTTTCTTTTCTTCTTTCATCTCTGACTGTAGATCCATTGAAGAAGGTCTCAGCTCATGAAAGATTACACTTCTACTTTATACAACCTTTTCAGTCATGGATTCCAAAGCTTGTATCCTTTCACACCAATGTTGTAGCCAATGAAGATACATTTTAAAACTTTATTTTCCAATTTTGATCTTTTCTCATTTGACACATAAGCATATGCCTCACAACCAAAGACTCTTACATGTCTTAAAGAGGGCTTCTTACTAGACCAAGCTTCCATAGGGGTTTTGTCAACAAGTTTCGAAGAGGGAGATTGATTTATTAAATAACATGTTGTAGCCACAACCTCAGCCCAAAACTTCAGCTCTAGACTAGCATTGCTCAACATACTTCTTTCCCTTTCCATCAACGTCCTATTCAACCTTTCAACAACTCCATTTTGCTGCATGGAGTGTAAGGTGTTGTTTTATGCCTTTTTATTCTATGGTCTTTGCAATACCTTTCAAATTTTGTAGAACAAAACTCACTGCCATTATCTGTCCTCAAGCCTTTAATTTTTCTTCTAGTCTGATTTGCAACCAAGTTTTTAAACTCTTTAAATCAACTGAACACTTTTAATTTACTTTTTAGAAAATACACAAATTCCCTTTTTGAATAATCATCAATAAAAGAAACATAATATCTTGATCTCGATAACAAAGGAACATTTACTGGACCAAAAACATTAGAGTGAATATAATCTAAACACCAAAAGATCTATGAGGCCTAGAATAAAATGAAACACGATGTTGTTTTCCATATATACAATGTTCGCAAAATTCGAACTCAAGTTACAATCATCAAACCCTTCAACCAGGTTTTTATTTTTCAAAGATTTTAAGCCTTTCTCACCAATGTGGTTGAGCCTTTGATGCTAGAGCATGGTCTTTTCTGCTGGGAGTTTCACCTCCACAGAGTTTGCACCTAAAGGAACTTTTTTCTCCTTCTCTACACAAGCAACTTTTTCTGACTTTACAGAGACACTATTGCATTGAACATCATGTGCATCCAAGTTGTATAGAGTACCAGTTCAAGCACCCCTTGCCAACACCATTGAGACTCTAGTCATTTTGCAGCCACCACTTGAGAATGAAACTTGCATTCCAACATCATTCAGCTTACTAGCAGAAAGAAAATCTTGAGCCATACTTGGTATGTGCATTATGCCATCAATTCCTTCAATTCTTCCATCAGGAAATTGAATATTGACTCTTCCACAGCCAACAATTTCAAGAGATGAGTCACTTGCCAGATACACCTTTCCACCAACATACTTTTCATACTTTGTAAACCAATCTGTGTGAGATGTCATGTGAAAAGATGCACCTGATTCAATCAGCCAAACATCATTTGATGCCTAAGTCACCAAGGCTGCAATGAAGGCATCTACATCGCTCTGAGAAGAATCATTATCCAAAGAATTGTTTTTCTTCTTCTTCTTTTTCTCCTCTTTGCAATCCTTACAGATATGACTTGGTTGCCCACAATTCTAGCTTTTCACCTTGGACTTCTTGCTAGGGGACTTTGGCCTCCCTTCAAACTTAGATTTAGAATTCTTGTCTTTCTGCTTGCATTTCTCCTTTGATCTGCCTTGAATAGCAAGAGCCTCCTTTTCCATCTCAGAAGATTTCCTTCGCATCTGTTTTAACAACAATGAAGTAACCACATCTTCCATCTTGAAAGTGGTTGTTGGACTCCCAATAGCCATCACTAAATGATCCCATGAGTCAGGCAAAGAACATAACATAAGCATACAATAATTCTCATCATTTATCTTCACACCTACAGATGTTAACTAAGCAATGAACATATTGAACGTATTTAGATGATTAGCCACAAATTCCCCTTCCTCCATTTTCAAAGAGTACAACTTCTTCCTCAAGAATAACTTATTCACCAAGGACTTTCCCTAATAAATGTCACCAAGTTTCTTCCACAAAGAAGATGTAGACTTCTCTTCATGAATGTTCAGGAGAACAGAGTCTGCTAGAATGAGTCTTATCAACCCTTTGGATTTTCTATCCGCGAGGTCCCAATCTTCCTGCTTCATGCTTGAAGGATTAGTTCCAGAGATCTCTATCTACCAATAGGTCTTCCATTTTGAGTTTCCACAACTCAAAATTGCCACCATTGAACTTTTCAATTTCTATCTTCCTTGATGTGCTTGCCATCTTAATCTGCAATTGAGATTACCAAATTCCTCTACAAGACTCCCACTTCAGAATTGGCACAAAAAACCCGTCCAACCCATAAGGATAACACAATTGGCTAGGATCTAATACAATTTGTAGGGAAAGTAGAGGTGCAGAAACACTTTCCTAATGCTAATTCTAAGAAGAGAATGCTGACATATGGTTCAATTTTGAAATATAGTTCATTAAAGATGCACATTAGTAGAAAATAGATCAGAACAAATTTAACACAACCACAAAATGGACTCCAGTTTTAATGTGGGAAAACCCTTTCGGGAGAAAAACCCACCACATCAGGAAAAAACACTTTGTATTATAGTGAAAAAATTCCACATACAGAGTTACAGTTTGTTGCTTCTAGAGATGTCAATTCACACTCTCAATACAAGTAGCATTACAATTCCTAATCAATCTCATTCTCTCTCATCAAACTCACAACTCAACTCAAAACACTATTACAATGCATTACAGATTATAGCATTTTCCTTCTGAGAGAATTCCAATCAATCTACATCACCAGACCCATGTTGGAAACATACCAATTCAGTTCCCATTCGTAAAAATAGATAAACCTTCACTCAACAGTTACAATATCAGTCCATCAATGAGACAACCACAAACCTCTTGTTGATTTATTCGAGTCTCGTTGACGAGTGTAATACCCGCCAAACCAAAACAGTCATCGGAGTATCGGTGAGACAAGAAACCATGTCCCACCGATCATAAAATGTCTCATTGATGTAGGTCTTACCACCATGTGGACCCCACTTTCATTTTACCTTCATAATCTATTAGCTTATCGGCTCATCGAAGAGACATTTCCTAAAGCCACGACGAACACCCAAATTCACATTGACAAGAACATTCAAGTCTTCTATTGGCATGTCGAAGAGACATTTCACAAAGTCTCGATGAAGCATCTAGGTTTCTCCAATACGAAGCCATCGGGATATCGAGGAGACATTGTCTAATGTCTCGATGACAGTGCAACCTCCTGTTGATAAGCAACTCCATCAAAGCTTCAAAGTTTCAAATAGACACCTTAGAAACTCCTACAAAAGTGAGCTACTCT
Organism: Sequoia sempervirens; assembly: GCA_007258455.2. NCBI lineage: Eukaryota > Viridiplantae > Streptophyta > Pinopsida > Cupressales > Cupressaceae > Sequoia > Sequoia sempervirens. Next base: position 88 of record VDFB02371587.1, on the reverse strand, counting down.
CATTGACAAAGTAAACACAATGCCACAACTAGAGATATCAGTCTATCGAGGAGACAATGAACAAGGTCTCGCCGATAGAGCCAACTCC
>VDFB02371586.1:0-10950 GCA_007258455.2 Sequoia sempervirens | reverse complement strand
GTACACTATTTAATAGCTGTATACTGTCTAACGTACCATGCAAAGCCCTAAGCAATTAATTCATGCACGCCGGCTGCGTCATGGTCACGCAGCGGTCCGCAACTTTCGTGGCTCACCTGTAACACCGTAAGTCAGTCACTCTGTCCATCCAAGTAGATATCGTCACGTCAATTAATTTTTCAGAGTTGTTTATACTGCCCTATAGATGTCCTCATTTTTTAATTCAATGAACTAATAAATATAATTCCGCACTTCGATATATGTATGCTGTGTGATGGTCACGCACTGGTAGTCTGCAACTTTTGTCGCTGAGCAGGCTCACCTGTAATCGTTTTAACACTATATGTCAGTCGCTCTGTAGATATCGTCACGTTAATTAAATTTTCAGAGTTGTATACTGTTCTATGGATGTACCCATCAATTCAATGAACTAATAAATATAATTGCGGACTTCAATGTCTGTAATCAACTTGGAAGAAAAAAAAGTATGAGGTCTGAGTACACTAGCTTTCATTAGTTTTTGGTCTATATATGGCTTAAAGTATATGGGACTACTAGATTATGGAATTAGATTTATGGAGAAATGGAAGATTTATGACTTTGTTCATCACTTTATTTTGTAATTTTATTTATATTATTTGCCTTCAGTATTGTATTGTTTTGAGGATTATTAACTAGAAAAGATATTAATTATTTTAATTAGTATATATTATTATTTTTAAGTGAGTATTATCAATTACTTTTAGAAACACAATGCAATAATAAAGATTAATCACTAGTCTGAAATGATTCACTAGTTAAAATGTAGTTGTCATGATCCATAAATTTGTATCTTGAAATTATATTTTCCTATGAAAATAATTTTATCAATAATTTAACTTTAATTTATTTTAGTTATATGAATCAATAACCCCCAAAAACAAACACAATGAACAAGTCACAATCCTAGTGAAAGCATTGTTAAGAGAGATATATGAACCTTGCATTCTAATATTAAGAACAAAGAAAATATAGTTTTTCTTCTATAGAACCAAACAACTTTTTTCAAGCTTCAAGATGTCAATTTTAGCCACAAAAAAAATTGAAATGAGCCTTAGCTAAAGCAAGTTAGTTACAATGACATGGACCTCTTTGAGATTTTCAATATAAAAAGAAAACAAGTTCACGCAACATCTCAAGTAAAAACATGTGTTCTCCAAAAGTTGGTAGGCCATTTAGCAAATGATGTTTATTATTATTCAATGAATTTAATAAATGTGACATAAACGTTTCTATATTATTCAATGAATTTAAGTCCATCTAGAATGAATCTCTTTATGTATCTTATATTACCTTAGAAAAAAAAAAAATTCTATATAATACTTTTAGCAATAGTCTCTTTTGTAATTCTACTCGATGTGGTAGTTCCTATAAAAGATAGGCGTATTACATTTGAATTTTTATCTTCCATACTTATAATGGATCTAATATATGCTATCGACTATTTTACCTATTCTTTCAATTTCTCCATTGTTTTCTTCTTCTCTTAAGTTCTTTCTACCAAATTGATAAAAGATACTTAGAAATTAAACTAAGTGATTAATTGTACTCACTACAGTTGTGTATTAGTTTAGCATATAAACTAGTAATCAAACTAATATTAACTAAACCATGTCAAAAATGAAGTATATTTATTATTGATGGTTAATATTGGTATGGATTGCAAGTTTTTTAAAAATATGGAATTGAGAAGTTTGACCCAATAAATGAGCAATTTGATCCTCATAAACATATGGTAGTATTTCAACTTCCAAATGCAAGTAAGGAAGTTGGCATTGTGCATGTGGTCTTAAAGTTTGTCCCATAGATGTTGAGATGGTGAGAGTAATTGGTACATACATAAATGATCATCATTGACATAGATGTTAGTTTTATTATATGGTTATATTACAAGTCAAAAAGTTTTGGTGTACTAGTTTCATTTAGTTCTGCTACCCATTAAGGTTGTAACCAAGACTGTCTTGTTAGTTCAATGAAGGGATGGAAAAGGAACAAGAAACCAAGAGGTGGTTAGTGGTTTGGACAACATTGAGGACTTTGAAATTATCTCCTCCTTATGTTCTTCTAGGTTAGGATCCTATGGCTATATGGACAACCATCCAAAAATTCTAACTTTGGGCATGATTTTTTCCTTAAAATTACCTTTCCATATTTTTTGAATACCATTTCCTTACTTCTGTATTGAACTCTTGTTGGATTGCCTTGCTAATTTCATAGCATTTGACAATTAAATTAATCAAAGTTGTCAAACATTTATACTATGTACCAATAATGACAAACCTAACAATGGAAATTTATAATGACAAAATAGCAATGCCAAACAAAATGGATCCATGCATGTAGATATTTATGGTAAAGGAGCTTGATTATTTTCCTGATTCAAAGGTTTCATTTCAATTGTGTTTGGATCCTTCTAAATGGTTGCATATTGCTTCTCCATTAAGACCTTCATTGCTCAAATGTACCCAAAAAATAAACCATTTTTTTCAAATTGACCTTGGTGTGAAATGGGTGCCTCAAAGAGGTGTAGAAGGTCAACTAGGAAATATTTTGGTGTATTTTTGCATACAGGTGATCCCACAATATTGGTTTACAATTTTTGGCCAAACCGACACAAAAATTTTTTAACTAAATCTTCACTTTCGCACCTATAGTGGTTAAACTTAGAAGATTAATCTTTACTTGGTAAAGGTTATTCTTTAATGTAATATTTATTAACTTGTAGGAATATTCCAAAGAACCCCTACAAGTCTTTTGTGTTTTTTGTCATCTCACACATGTGTGAGGATGGCTTATTTTTTAATTCCTTTATTAAGGAATATTTGTAACCACCTCCTTAAGAGGTGACACTTTGCACACACATAGATGAATGGTGGCATTCATTGAGTTGGGAGTTACATTTTAACTCCTCTTTCTCACCCTACTTATTGAGGTGCTTCTCCTCTCATTCTTCAAGACTCATGCAAGCAAGCTAAGGCTGAAGCTCTCTCTCTCTCTCTTTGTATTATTCTTTAGGCATTTTGCCTCCATTCATAATATTGGGGTTTTTTCTTGTTTTTTCCCCTTAACAAATTCTTGTGTCTTGCTTTGGTGGTGCTTGGTTTGGCTACTTCAATTTATTTGGTAATCTCTTTCCTTCAAAAATGCTCTTTATTACTACTTTCCATTGCTCTTTTTTTATTTCCTTTCATAAACCGTGAGAAATTTGAAGATGATGCAAACTAGTGATTTGTGACATTTTGTCTCTAGATTCTAAATATATTTTTTTGAAAAAAATTGTAATCGGATTGCAATTCTTTTTCCATCTCCTTAAAAAAAAAAAATTATTAGTAAACACCATTTTTAAGGAGTGATGCTCATCGTATACAACATATTTTTTTTCTATGAAGGAAAAAATATTCTTTTTTTTAATTTAGATTTGTAACCATGATATCTAACTAGTTCATTTGGTTTCATAGTGTTTTATTAAATATTTTTACTTAATCAAGTTTCAAAGTCAAACTAATTATAATTCAGACATAGGTGGACCGTATACAACATAACTTTTTTTTGTATATATTGAAATTCAATTTTTTTATTTTACTGGATCAAGGACATCAATACCTACCTTGGCATATTTTCCAAAATTTTATTTTGATAATCTGCTATTTTTCCACATGTGCAAAACATCTAGAGCTTGATTTTCGGTGAAAAACCTACATTCACAAGAAATAAAAAATAAATATAGTAATAAAATTAAATTTATTTAAAGTAATACTTTTTTGGAAGCTTATAATAAGGAATACATACAAAAAATAAATTTTAAATGAATTCATTTGATCCCCCAAAAGGTAAATCAAAAGTGGTTTTTAATCAACATTTTGATAGGTGTAAAAGAGACTCCGTTATAGGTATGGTTTAAAACTAGCAGGGTTCTATCCAAGGGGGTTTGATCTAAGGTGGTTTGATCAAACCCTCTTCAATTGGAATTCTTTAAATGAAAATTTTCAAGGCTTAAATCATTATATTTCCTAAAAATATGTAATTTTAGCAAAAATCAGGATCTCCGAGAAATTGTAAACAAGTATTGTGGGATCACCCATACATTTGTGTAATACATGAGTTCAATTTGTAGGAACTTTGAATTAAGAAGATAATCAAGCTCTATTACCAACAGTCTCATGTTATGTTTGCAATAGGGAGAGATAAAGAGAGAGGAGAGATGGATAGGTAGATATGGAAGAGATAAATATATAGAGGGAGAGAGAGGGAGAGAATGTGAGAGGAGAGATAGGAAGGTAATGATAGAAATGTGAAGTGATATAGAGAGAGGTAGAGAGGAAGAGAGATATGGGTAGAGAGATATGGAGAGATAGAGATAGAGGGGGATATGGGAGAAGAAATATGGAGAGAGGTAAATAGAAAAGAGAGATAGATATAAAGATGGAAGAAGAAATATGCAATGGGTACATCAAAGAGATGTTGAGTTTCAATTAGGGAAGTTTTTAGCCTATCTTTTCATTAATTTGTGTATTAAATGAGTTCAATTGGTGGGCCATATAGAAAATGATACTTTTTGTGCAACAAAGGTCTCTAGATACAAGTGAAAGAAAACCTTTGAATCAAAAAGATAATAGAGGTCTAGAAAGAGGGAGGGGAGAGAGGGAGAGAGATGGAAAGGTAGAGAGAGGGAGAAATTTCTAGAGATAGAGGGGGATAGAGGAAGATAGAGGTAGAGATGAATATAGAGTGAGAGAGGAAGAGGGGGACAAATAGATAGAGATATAGAGAGAGGTAGAGGGAGAAATAACCTGGCATTGTAAGAGGAAGTTGCATTTTTCCAATCACTAATGATAATGTATGTTATGATTAGTCACAAGATATATTTGAATGGACACAAAGGAGATAATATGAGAAAACCAAATTGATGAGTGAATTATGAAAAACTTATAATAAGTGTAAGGATTTACATGTTATTGAAACATTACCGTAATTATGCCAAAGACATTCCCTCTATTAGGTTCCAAAACTATTATCCTACAATTGTAGAGTTTAGATTTACCTTTAAGGATAAAAGTATTATCATTCATGATGTTAAAACAAGGGTTTATTAATGGATTATAGGGGGTTTAAGGATAACAATGAGAGTGAATAAGCTCTCCTACACTTTGGGCTTAGCTAGGCCAAAGAGGATTTTCCTAGATGTGTCCTAAGTAGAAGTGAAATACGAATAAAGATGTTATGAGGTATAAAGTTTGTGAGACCATATCTAAGATAAGTTTAAGCCCAAAATGTGTCATTAAGATAAAGGAAAACCAATTTCACAAAAGATCTCTGATATAGTTGATATGAATGTCATTGCATGAAATTTAAAATTTCGGTACAAGGATATGATTCACTAATGACTTATAGGATAAAGATGTCAATAATGTTTCCTTGTTAAAAATTTTGGATCATAAACTACACAAATCCTAAAACTAAATCCTACACTAAAGGTGAATGATTTGTTCTTTAAGGATGTGGAGGGTCAAGATCCCCAAAATTTGTGTCTTATTGGGTTATAGAATCAAATTTATCCATTAAAGCAACAAATAAGAGATTTAATGAAACATATATTATATTATGTAACCAAGTATACTTAATTATCCTTCTCCTAATTTTTAAACACTCACATGTAGCAGTAAAAAGATCAATACAACTAATAATTTTACATTGAGTTGAAGTGTTGCAACATTTATCCGATTCATATTACAAAAACACTAGCAAATATGGTGAGGGAGAGTTACAAACAAATATGAACCTATCAATCATATCTCCTTAAATTTCTCCAAAATTCTTGCCATAGCTCAAGAAGAAACAAAATTATAAATATTTAATCTAATAGTTCTAGATTTGGTGGATGAGTATACACAACCAAAATTTGTTGGGCTATCTCGATTGATTGGATTCCATTATCTTGAAGATCATCTCAAAGGAGTGAGAGATTCTACCCATTCCTTTATATACTCTTCTACACATCCTAATATGAGATCTTAGGTATGTGCAAGGAAATTGGGAACCTTGAAAGGGGGTCTTAAGTGGCCATTTTTTTTTGAAATCAAGAAAAATTGATCTTGCTTGAAAAATTGAAGATATTTACATTCAAAATTTGAAGACGCAAGAAGAAAAAGAGTCATAGTGCTTTGAATCTACTTTATAAACTACTTTTCTTTTAAAATAGTGGAGACTAAGGGATTCAGATAGGGGGGGCACCTATTTTTATCAAAAAATAACATAGCATCTAGTGTGCCCCCCCTAAAGTGTTATTTTTTTAGTATTTCTAAAATATCTTTAGTGAAAACTTAGCTAACACCATGTAATTTATGTTGAATATTTTTGCTAATTTTTAATGAATTATGATTTTTTTACTAAGTTTTAAAGTCAAAAAATCTGTAAAAACAAACAATTGAGCATGCTTCCCCCTACATTTATTGGAAATTAATAAAAAAAATTAAATGTGCAAATAATAGAGTCTAGTTTGTAAAAATGTAATTTGTTTCAAATTTTGATGAATGAGTAAAAAATAAAACCAAAAATACCATACATAGGTTTTTGATAGAAAAGGGAGACATTAGTAAAATAAATTAAAGATCAAAATCTTAAAATATTTAAAACATAAAAAAGTACATGGTTAGAAATCTAAGAGGGAGCTCAACATTACTATGTTAATTTTTAACTTGACATTAAAAGAATTCCAAACCTTATCTAGAGAACATGCTCAACATTGTTTCATTTATTTAAAACTTTCCAAAAACATGTTTGTGTTCATTGATAGGGGGTTTCATTTCATAAATCTCCTAATTAAAAACGAGAAGAAATATATGCTAAACAACTTGTTTAATCTAATGTGATGTAAGTGCATATATGTGATTTTATGTTATATTATTTATGCATTGGGATGCATATTGATGGGGTTTTCAATTATATTGTTTATTCCTCTCAATCAATATATGTTGCATATGTAATGTAATTGTTATACCCATTGTGTTGTAAATGCATAACCTATAGGGTTTTTAGTTATATTGTTTATGCTTGGGAATGCCTATCTATTGTATATGATGTCAATGTTTTATCCACTAAGCTATTTATAACTACATATTTGAGGTTTGAAATTATATTATTTAAGCATGTGAATGCATATTTATTGTATACAATGTAAATGTTCTACCCATTGTGTTGTAAGTGCATATATGTGGTTTTCATTTATATTGTTTATGCCTCTCAATGTATATCTATTGTATAGGATGTAATTGTTAGTTATATTGTTAATGCGTGGGAATGCCTATCTATTATATACCACATTAATGTTCTACCCGTTGAGTTGTAAGTGCATATCTAGGGTTTGAGGTTATATTGCTTATGCATGTGAATGCAAATATGTTGTATACAATATAGATTATGTTTTACCCACTATGTTGTAAGTGCATATGTGGGATTTTTGGTCATATTGTTTATGTCTCTCAATGCATTTGTTGAATATAGTGTAATTGCTATGCCTAGTGTGTTGTAAGTGCATAACCTATTGGGTTTTCAGTTATATTGTTTATGCTTGGGAATGCTTATCTATTGTATATGATGTAAGTGTTTTACCTATGAAGTTGTAAGTTCATAAATAGGGTTTCAAGTTATATTGTTTAGGTACATAGAGAATGCATATTTGTTGTATATGATGTAATTGATATAACAAGTTTGATGTAAGTGCATAACCTATAGGGTTTTCAATTATATTGTTTGAGCATAGGAATATATATCTATTATATACAACATGTTTATGTTCTACCCATTGAGATGTAAGTGCATATCTAGGGTTTGAGGTTATATTTTTTAGGCGTGTTTAATGCCTCTCCCTCTCTCTTTCTATCTCCTTATCACTCCCTCTTTCTATATCTCTCTAAATCTCCTCTCACATCTCTCTATGTATATCCCTCTCTCTACCTACTTCTATATCTATTTATATATACATATACATCTTCATATCTCTCTCACTCACTCATTTACAGACACACTCCATGTTTCTCCCTCCTTATCTTTGTCTCTATCTTTAAAAAATGGTCTATCACTAATGTCACATTAAGCAACTCTTTCAATCCATGTATTTCTCTTCCTCTATCTCCTTATCTCCCTATCTCCCTATCTCTTTCCCTATCCCTTTCTATCTCCCTATATCACTCTCTATCTATATCTCTCACTTTCCCTCTCTCTCTCTATATATTAAGCTATTTTCCCCCTATTCTCTCCCTCCTCTCTCAATATCCCCCTATCTCTTTATATATCCCCATCTCTCCCTCCCTCCCTCCCTTGATCTAACCCTATCCCCTATCTATCTCTCTATCTCTAACTCTCTCCCTTTCTCTTCCCATATATATCTATCTCCCCCACTTTCTCTTTCCCTACTTCTTTTTATTTGTCTATCTATCTCTCCCCCTTTCTATATCTATATCTCCTTATATATCTATATCTTTATCATTTTATCTCACCATGTATATCTCTCTCTATCTTTATCTCTTCATCTACCTCTTTCTATCTCTCTATCTATTTCTCTCCCTTTTCCTTTCTCACTCTATCTTCCTCTCCCCCCTCTATCTCTATACATCTCTTCCTCTTTATCCATATATCACTCTCCTATCTCTCTCCCTCTCCCTCTTCATAGAACTCTATATCCATATTTATTTATCTCTCTATCTCTATCTATCCATATTTATTCTTCCATCTCTTTATCTCTATCTCATTATCTCTCCATCTCTCTCTACCCCTATGTATCTTCCTCTCTCTATATCAATTTCTATCTCCATCATGATCTTTATATCTCTCCCTCCCTCTCCCTATTTATATATTTATCTCTTCCATCTCTCCCTCTCCTTCTCCATATCCATCTCCATATCCATATCCATATCCATATCCATCTCTATTTCTATTTTCCTCTCTATATATATTCCCTATTTCTATCTCCTTACCCCACCTGTGTCTCACTCGTCCCCCCTTTATCTCTCCATATTTCTATCTCTAAGCTTGATTTGAAGGTTTTGTTTAAAAATGTTTGGATACCTATAAGTGGATTCATATCTTATTTGGAGCTATCACTTCCCCATTGAGACTGTTGTTGTACAAAAAAAATCATTTTCTAAATGTCCTACCAATTGATCTCATGTATTGCACTAATGTATGTAAAAAATAGACCAAATTGTTTCCTAATTTACCTTCTACACCTCTTTGGCATACCCATTCCACACCAAGGTGTGATTTCTAGTATTAATATATGTGTTATATCTATCAATATAATGGTTTTTTATATTGTAATTCTTATCTAATGTAAAGTTTAAAGTTGTACTCTTCATGTATATATATTATGTCATGTATTACATATATATTGTGTACTTACATATATTAAGAGTTTTTTATATGTTGTCTTATCTTTAATATAAATATTAAAAGTGTGTGGATGTCAAGCTTCAAATATTACTCTTCATAGTGTATACACATTATAGCATGTCGTGTTATAAATATGTATGTATTGTGGTTTGGATATCCTTGAAGTTATTGTCTATACACATTTTATAGTGTGTTATTTTATAGAGTGTTATGTATTTTGTTAAAAATAAAAATTATTGACTATTATTTTGTCATTCATCTTGGTGTATTTACTCCTCTAAAAATAAAGAAGACCCCAATTACAATTTTTAAATAATTATACAAAGTGTGCCACAATATTGGGTTTATAGTATAAGGCCACAAAAAAATTGTCTACTCTAGCACAATTAAATATATTAATTGAAGAATCAAATTGAATGGGAGTTTGTTTTTGCATCTCTAATCTACCATTTGCAACATTCATAGGGGAATTCATGCACCATCATAGGGATTGATACCTTTATTAATTTTGGAGAGAATTTTTGTTAATTTGTAAGATAGCTAGTTTTCTATGAATTTGAGGCTTGGAATCATTATTGGACTAGATTTGGTTATATTATCTCAAGTTCTACTAGAATTTTATGAGTAGTGGAGCAAAATCCAATCATTTTACAATTCTCTCTACACTCATTTCCATGTACTAGTGTTGATACATAATCTTAGTACTTTCCTTCCTTAGATTAGTTATGTATGAACATGAAAGTGATCTTCATCAATTTTGTAAACACAAAATGATCCCTTTCCTTCCAAATTCAAAGCCTCATTTTCATTGAATTTACCCTTTGTTATGACCATTATTTTATATTTAAACAACCAAACTCTCATTAATTTTAGACAACACATTGCTAGAGTATTCAACATGATCAATCATTACTACTCAAGTATGAATTATCAATTAGATTTCTCATGGGATCTACAACACACAAGCATTTAGAAACTATATTGACATTGTTGTCATCAATCTTTTATCTAACCACTAAACTAGTGCACTAACATGGGTAAATGCAAGAGGATGAGTCAACTTCTAATGGAAGCTTCAAACTTAGGAAAAAACCCAAAATTGGGAAAAATGAAACATGGTCCTGTTATTTAGTGCAAACAAGATCACATTTCACTTCGGGACCTTGATCCAAAAACAAGATCTCATTTGGTAGAAACACAATCCCATTTTGTAGAAATAGGATAACGTTTTGTAGAAATAGGATCTCGTCTCATAAAAGATTTAAAAATTATTTTTTTATGAAATGGGATCCCATTCTTCTATTTCATAAAATCTTTAAAAAATTAAGTGTTTAGGAAATAGGATCTCATTTTAGAATAGGATCCCATTTTTAAAAATTTGAATTTTTGGCCAGGTTTGTTCTTTGTTTTTTAGTTTAGTATAAGGCTTGGGGACCTGAAACTAAGCTTTGGACTTGGTTTGAACTACAACGTGAAAGTCATGTCAATGTCACAAGAAAAGAGTGAATTTGGACATATGTTTGA
>VDFB02371585.1:0-20688 GCA_007258455.2 Sequoia sempervirens | reverse complement strand
CCCCATTTTTTAGAAATTTGAAACTGTAACCTCCTCTCTAAAACCAAAATCTAAAAAATATAGAAATCACCTCAGAAACCTGCAAATTAATTTTTCAAAACCATGAAGTGAGACCCATTCCCCCATGGGCGAATGAGTCCCTGATCAAGGCTTTTTCTAATTTCTAACCATCAAAAACACTATTTTTTTATTCAGTTTGTTGTTTCAATTTCCAAAAATTATGTTATCAAAAATTGTTTATATTAAGCTTAATTTTTCAAATTCAGTGCATTGTTTGAATTCAAAATTGCATCTAAAAGACATCATTTTCAGGTTTTTGAATAGCATAATCAAAAAATTATCTTGCTTCAAATATGAATTTTTTTAATATCTTTGCATTTCAATTAATTCTTGCATAATGGACATGTGCATTGGTAATATATAGAAGTCCTTGACATCTTTAGTTGATGTCTCAAGTTGTGTGTTTGGTAATGATCCTAATGCAATAGAACCTAATCATGCTCAACCAACCCCTAATGAGTGTCCTCGTGAAGTTGACATCTTAGGTGAATATGATGAAAGCATGCATAATTTCATACACAATTGTCTTGACAACCTTGAGAACAATGCGTCATTTTACCCTTTCATGCAACAACCAACACCTCCTACTATTCCACCATTAGAGATGTTTTCTCTTTTACACCTTGATATTTAGTCACAAACTAAGCCTAAACCTCCAACCATGAGTGGGCCTAGTCTCTCTAACCAAGTGCATACTCATCCATCCTATGTTAATAAAGTCACCAACACACCCATCAACCTAGAAGAAACTTATGGCCAAGGCTTTAAGATCATAGCTAAATAAGGATGTGACACAACAAATGAGCATGAAATTCATAAGCTATTAGAAAAAATCCCAATTGAAGATACTAAAGGACTGGGATATCAAGATCCTCCTCCCTCCACATCTTCCAAGGAAACAAGTGTCCTCCTGCATAATAAACAAATCCCTCACAAGGATGATAGGATCATTCTAGGTCCTCCTCCTCTTAATCCAATTCAACAAGCTTCTCAAACAAGTAATAAATCTAAACCTTATAAAGTCAAAGAGTTTCCATTCCTACATACTAAAATAGAAATCAAACAACAAATGGAACAACTTTTTCATCTAGGATGGATTAAACTGCCACCTCCTAGTAGAAGCAACAAGCCTAAGAACATGAATTATTGTGCATATCATATAACTCTCAAACATCTTACTGATGAGTGTCGTGCATTAAAGCCGATATTGAGTGGTTTTTCTCCTCCTAACATTTATTATGACAACATAATTGGATAGCAATTACATGAACTTTACTCCTTTCCATGTGGTAGTTGCAGGATCATAGTATACTTACTATTACATGTTTTATATTCATTGCAAATCATTTTCTATATTGCAAGGATCTCATTCTCACCACTCATCTTGGCTCATCATTGTCCTGCACTTAGTGGGGGCAAGGAGTTAGACATCCTTGTCCTAGTTTGACACTTGGCGTTGTCCCTTTGGCTAGTTATTTGCCTTCCACATATGATGAACAAGATTGGGATGTGGATGAACTGCTATAGGTTGGCTCGCATGTGCCTTACTAGTCTTGTATGTATTTTCTTTTTCATGTTATTTTTGTGATTGCATGTACGTAATGTGATCCCTCGTATCATTCTATTTGATGTGTCTTCATGTGCATTCCTCTATTTGTACCTTGATTCTTCTATATGTCATAAACATTTATCTTTCTTTTGTCTTGTGTTTTCCTTTTGGGGATGATGCAAAGTGTCAAGACATTTATGTCTCTTCCATGTTGAACTAAAAGATTTTTCTTTTTTTTTTGCTCTCTATGTTCCATTCTTCAATTTCCATGAGTTATTTGGGGAATGATGACATTTTCGAGCTCTGTAATAACATTGTAGCAAAGACATACGCTGACCCTGAATCCGTAGATCCCTTTTTGTGATTTTGGGATTTCATTTCAGGGCAACCCCTTTTTCATGACATAGCTTCATTTGGAAACATATGCTTAACATAGGGATTTCCAAATAATCTCTCATGTCTTGATAGCATTTATCATTTTCTACTTTAAAGTAATTGCTCACAGCATGATGTTTAGAAATTTCTTTAAAGTGGGGGTATTCATTGTCACTATCATTTGGGGGATCTTTGACTATATCCTTATTTTTCATTGTACAGTCTTCTTACTTCACGTGAAGTGCCTTCTTCTTGGTGGTTTCATTGGGTTTGATGCCCTCTAAGAGTGCAACATTTCTTGGCATACAACTTTCCTCTTAGTGGTGATGCTACACATTGCATTCCCTAAGCTGTGAATCTTTTATCCGAGACTTGTCATCTCTTGGAGACATTAGGCATAATGTTCTCTAAGAGGAGACCTTACATGAACTAAGAAAAACCCATTTGAACGTCTTATTCTATTTGAATTTTACTCATAAGTGTTTATCATAATGCATCTTGCTAACCTTACGAAGCTTGAAGTTACAACCTTTTTCATGGCCACCAAGCATAACACACTTTTCTTGCCTATGGAGCCTTCTTTTTTCATAAGTTTTTAGCATAACACAACTTGCTAAGCCTTATAAAGCTCAAAGTTCATATTGTGTGGTTCCTTATTAAATTTATCAGAGGTATAACTTTCGTATGGTATGGGAGACTAATAAAATTCTCTCATTTTCCACCCATGGGGTTCACCTAGTGGACAACGGATTTCACTAGCCCATGTGAGCATGCATTGTTGTTTGCATAGTGGACAACAAGTTCCAATTGTAAAAAAAATTGGACAAACAGTTGAGGCATGATCCACATTGAGTTGGATAGTCGAGGCTTGATCCACCCCTTTTTCTTTTAGGCTTTGACATTGTATGATTGAGTATCTTGTCATTGTTGCATATATATGTTTAACATAGGCATGTGTCTCCTTGTTCCTTTGTTGGTTTTTCCATGAGATCTTAGATCTTGGGGGCTTGATCATCCTCCTTGACCTTTGTGGTCTTATCCTTCCAACAATTGTACAATTAGACCTCTCTTGATTGTCTACTTTAGTGTGAGTTTGACACAAGGTCATCCTCTCACTAAAGTAGGGGCTAAATGTAGTGTAGAAAAATATATCCCCTTACTTTTCAAACTTTTTTGGGCCCTCCTCATTAAAAATGGACTTAATAATACCTTAATTTAGTGTTAATAAATGCATCCCTTTACATTTTCACACTTATTTGGGCCCTCTTAATTAAATTGAACTTAATTATGCCTTAATAAGCCCTTTTATTCATTTACAAGCCTAATAAATTACATTTTTTGAAGGGGAAACCCAATAATAATTAATGCCAATACACAACACTTTACCTTGAGTAATGTGTGTTCCAAGAATAGGGACCTAGGACCCATTTTCCCATGGGAGAATGGGTCCTCCCTAGACCTTTGGACCTAAATTTAAACTATGTTTTTGGTGGTATTTTAACATCTCCAAATCCATATTTCAATGTCAACTTGTGATAGTTGAATTTTGGGAAATTAAGGATACATACCTATAAATACAAAGTTATTTCACTAAGAAACCTATATTTTCAAGAGTAATTTCAAAAGAGCAAAGTTAATGATCAAGAGCATTCAAGAGAAAATATATCGTAGATTTATTGCAACATTCAAGATCCAATCATCATGTCAACATCTTCTTGTATCATGCATGTTTTTGGAGCTAACATTGTGGTGTAGGTTTCAATATCAAGTTCAAGCATTCAAAGCATTATTCAAGTGTCAAGATCCACATCCAAGTTAGCCATTTCATGCAAGTTGCAAACTTTCTAAGAACTCCATTATCAAGGTTTCTACAAGGGTTTGTTGAGTGGTAACATAGCATTGTTCATTCATCATTCCATCCTTTCATACTTTCATTTCAAGGTTTGATTACCAAAACAGGGTTTGACCAAGGCAAACCCCCGTTCACTCAAAAACAAACATTTTTTTCTCTTATATATGTGATTGCAGATTTAGGTTGAAGAAGGATTGAACACCTTTTGAAGTACAAGATTTAAAAAGTTGTCAAAGTTGCAAAAGTTGTCAAAGTTGTTGTCAAATCATAGAATCATACCTACAGATCAGATTTTTGACTTTCTAACACTAAATCCTAGAAAAATCAGAAGTCACGGATCAGCATCAGAGGCTCCTAAAAGTTGTAGAAAAACTATGACAAAAGACCCATTCTCCCATGGGAAAATGAGTCCCAATCATCCTTTAGAAACTACCTCTTGGTGACTAGTAAACACATTTTTTCCCTTCTTAGTTCTGCATTTGGTTTTTTGGTTCTACTAATATTGAGTTTAATATTGTTGTTTCAAGTGTTAGATTGCATTTTGGAGTTGATTTGCTATTTTTAGTTTTTCTCCCAAAAGTGTTGTTTGACCTTGACCCCCATCCTTCAAGAATAAGGAAATCTGTAGATTCTCACATTGACTTGATTCACCTAAGGGTTGTAAGTCAATTCTTTACAAGGATCTCATTTCCTAATGAAATATTAAGAAATAGGTGCATCATAACCCCCTATTGTTTATCAATCCATTTTGGTACACCCATTTTTCTTTGTTTCACCATTAACTCTTATATTGCATTACTTCATGCGTGAGACTTTCAGTGTTAAACACTTCTTATCCATTGTATTATATGTGTGAGTGACATATCAATATATATATATATAATCACTTGCTATTATAATATATATAATGTATTAATATATATATTCATAATAATACATTCATCAACTTTAACACATATTTATATATATATTAATATATACGTATATGTGTATATATATATATATATATATATTATTTAACTAAATACATACATATATACTTATATTAATGTATACATACATATTATTATTTTAATATCTTTACAAGATATATATTGTTTATGCTGAAAACTAAAGAAGCTAAATGATTTAATCTATAAATTCAAATCAAAATTTTAGCATATCATCAATAAAGCCTTTCCAAATGAATACAAATGCAAAATGCAAACTAAACTATGCAAAACTAAAATAAATGCATTCAAAGGAAAATCAGCTCCATTTTTTTCCTATTTCGCCATGATTCTTGATTTATGCATTTGATGCTCTCAGATTTTTATGAGCACAAGTGCAACAAGAAGCTGTGATGAGTGGAAGAGAGATTGAAATTGAATTTTGAAATAAAAATGTGTATCCCCAAAAAGTGAGAAGGAGGAGGTTTTATAGATGAATGCCTAATGTGAAAATGAGAAATGAGAAATGAGTGGAGTGATTTATGCCATGATTCATGTTTGGAAGCTCAAATTGTGCAATTTTGAGCTAATTCCATGGAAATTGATTTATGAATTTAATGTGCAATTTTAAGCTAATTTCATGGAATTTGATTTATGAATTTTAAATTATTTAATGAAATATATGAATGCATTTTAATGATTAATGCAAATGGATGAATATGAAATGATTTATGGATTAAATCGTTGATTATGCAAATGATTAAATCCTTATAATATTATTGAATGAATAAATGCTTATAGTATGGATAAATGCTTATAATATTTTGATGATTTAATGAAATGCAATATGAAGTGAACGATTCATGCATAATGTAAATATTATGATAATTAGTTTATTATGAAATGATAGTTGATGACTATGATAACGGATTTATTATGATATGAACGATTATGCTTTATTATAGAAATGAAAATGAATGTTTATGAGACGGATTATGAATGGAAATGAACAAGAATGATCATTTATGCAAACAGTTAGTGAACGACCATGGGATGGATATGATTGTTTATGTAAATGGATAGTGAATGAGCATGAGACGGTTTAATGATTTGATGAAATGCATGAATAGAAGAAAGTATTGAATGAATTGATTAAATAAATAATAATATCTATTTAATCAATAGATGAATATCGTGAGAATTATGAGGACAAATTTGAGTGTCTACATATATATATATATATATATATATATATAATGTGTATGCTAGGATTAGGTGCCATCTACCTTGTAAATCCTATGTCATATGTCATGGTTCCAGCATCCTTTGAAAGTGTCTCTAGGCACTTAAGGTGTATTGGGAAAATATTTTGTAATATTAATTCTCACCATTGTTTGTAATATACTCATAAGGGGTGATGGGGTAAAGGTGGGTTGTGGACATAAATATTTAATATTATTTCCTTATATGTGGATGCCTAAAATGGGATAATAAAAGATATGGAAAAAGACAAAAGAGTGACTATTGGTATTCTCCAAGTGGGAGCTTGGAATGAGGCAACAGTGTCTCTTGGTATTCTATCATTTATTACATTTAATGTAATTTTTATCTTTTCAAGTTTGGGTGCCCAAGTTGGAGGGAAAGTATTGGAGCCAAAATCAATGTCTTTTCAAATGTCGAGGAGGTAATCCAAAGGTTGAGGATGTTTGGAATGAAGGGTCATCTTTGGGCACCATATTTGGTGCATTAGATGCCTTCACACATCTATAAATTCGGCCTCTTGGATTTAGAATGGAGGGGAGCAGTTGAATGTAGTGTTACTCTACAAGAATAAGGACAAGTGGAGGCATAAGGAGGTTATTCATAGGTACACAGGTGCTTCCATGGTGGAGGAAAAGAGGAGAATGGAAGTGGTTGTATTGTAATCTCATTTATTTGATGATAATGCATATTTTACCTCTCTTCTTGGTGGAGTTTTCCCCCGCAAGGGTTTCTCCATGTAAATCCTGTGTTATGTGATGCTCTTATGTTGTTAATTTGTGCATCATTGCTATTATCTTATGTTGATGATATTATTAATTTATTGTTGTTATAAGTTCACATAAGGTAGTGTTTATAAGCATGTTATGTTGGCTATTTTTTGGCATCATAAAGAAGATGAATCTAATCATGGCATTTCCATATTAAGGCAACTTAATTTTCAGATTTGCATATATGTTTTAGATTTTCATCCTATTGTAGTCCAAGCCTTGTATCTCATCCATTGAATTCATTTTTGGATGGAGATTGAATTTACAAACAATCAATATTGAATTTGTTTATTTCTCATCATTTGGTCTCAGAGATGAAGGTTCACTAGGTTCTAGGTATTCCTTATTTTTTTATTTATTAGCTTGGAAAGCTTGTGGGAATTTGTTAGAAGGAATTAGAGGTTGTTGGAAGGATTTTGGTGCAGCAATGAACGTTATGTGAGTTAAAAAAAAATTGTAGATTTGTGAGATTGGAAACCATGGATATTATTAATTTGTGATCTGTGTTGGGCATTGGAAGCTCATGTTTATAGATCTTTATGGAGTTATTTATGTTTTGGTAACTTGGAGCTCTTATTTGACAATATGTGTGTATCCTTTTGTTTGGTGGTTTTGTTCCTTTACCTTTTGGTCATGTGCAACAAGAAGGTGTTCATGTAGGATGGCTAGAGACATCCTTGCAACATGGAGAAACATTCTCAATTTGGACTATAGAATGGAGTGCTTATGTTGGATTCATGGTTTTAGCCCTTGGTTATGAAAGCACTGGAAGATAAGCCACTAATCTCTTTGTGAGTTGTGGAGCTGATATGTTTCATATGTTATAAGCTCCTAGACTACTTGGTTTTCTTATTTGGGTTGCAATTTACTCTTGATTCTAGTTGTGGGTTTGCAGATCTATGCTTATTTCATTATTCAGATGACATGTTTGATGTGAATGTCTGGGTGGTTAAATGGATTTCAGATTTATAAAGATGGTTTTGCATGTTTTACATGTTAACTAAAATATGTGGTATGTAGATATTTGATGAGAAATGTATTCAAGGTGTTCTAGATGAAGACAGTTATGGGTTTGTATGGCTTCTTGGAGGGTTCTTATTGATCTATGGTTACTTCTATGTGGATTTGTTTGGAAAATCAGATCTAGCATCATTCTAGTGTTTGAATGATTGTGGCTTTGGGCATATTCCCATGCATTTCTCCTTTGAATGATTATGCATTTATCCTTTGAGATGTTGCATATGTGTAGATCTTGGAAAATTGTCTGATGAGGATTCTATTTGGTAGGCCTTATTCTTGGTTACCACTATTGCATTGGTATGCTTGTTGTAGTGAGAGATGATTATTGGGAGTACCTAATATAGTTGTTCATTTGAATCCTTAGGAGTTTTTCATGGTGCATGAGGAACTTTATTCACTTTGAGGAGAGTGTTGGAAATGATTTTGTTCATGATGCCATGTATAACTCGATATTACTTTCAGTGGGAGCTTTATGCAATTACATAATGTGTTGTATCTTCTTTGTTTCAATATTTTGTTTCTAACTATTGTTACAGTGTGTAGTGAGCCATGGATAATCTTTGATTAAAAGATGGATGGTCTTTTGCAATGGTTGTTGGTGTTATTGGGAGCTCTTGGATTCTACTTTCAAATTGTAGTGAGAGTTATGACATATTTGGTTCTATTGACAAAGGATGTGTACCATTTGTATCTTCTTAGTTTGGAGATTATGGTTGTACTCCACCTTTTGGGAGCTCATAGTATTGAGTTCTTTGATTGTGTTGGGTCCATGGAGGATCTTTAGTTAGGATATGGTTATCGTGATGCCTGTAGAGCTTGGTTACATAGTTTAATGGGAGCTTTGGCAGTGATGTTGGTTCATCATTTGATGATGGATGGTTATTTCATGTGATCTCCTAGGAGGGGATGTTAGATCATGATGTCATGATATGTTCATGATTCTATAGTTGTAATTTTGATAATGGTCTTGTTTGGTTCTCTTTGGTTTTGAGTATTAATCATTTGCTTGGAGCTTCATGATTTTGCAACATTGCATTTGAAGTTGGCATGGATTGATTGGTGGATGCTCATGGAAACAAGAGAGACTTGGGTGAGGCTAAGAGATCTCTTACTTATGGGATTGTATTTTGAGATGGTTAACTCTTTTATGAGGATTTTAGTAGGAATGCCGAGGAGCCTACACCTAGTTATGGATTTGAATCCATTATGAACCTGAAGAGAAGATTGTAATTTCTTGGTGTTGTGTGTATAGGACAGTCTTGTATCCCACTCTTGATCTACTCAACAGGTGAATGATTTGAGAGGTATTTACCACCTAATTATCAAATGCATTCTTATTTTGTATCTTGTCTTCTCATTTGAGTTAGTCTTGAATATAACATTTTGAAGACTTGTTAAGAAGAAGATGCATGTTTTACGGATTTTCATTATTCTCCTTATTTGGTCTTGAGCTATGATTCTAGTTCTAAAGACTTATTTGGAGAGGTAAAAAAAATGGCTTGTGGCTTTGGGCATATTCCCTTTATTGTTGGAATGATTGGTTGGTTTGATCTACCTTTGGTATGAGGGGTTTACATCTAATGCTGATATGTTTTCATTTTATTTGGATGTTAGATGTTGATATCCTTTTAGTTTGGGAATGGTGAAGGATATCTTTCTTTACACAACTTGGTACATGTTAGTGTGGAACAAGGCTATGGTTTGATTTGTAGGTTCTCTCTTCAGTCATAGTATTCTTTTTGGATGTTTGGTTTCATATGGTTGAGTGTGAAGAACTTGGGAGATTTATGGATACTAATGGTGAGAGAGGTATTGTAACATATTTATTTATAGGATTTTCATATCATTGTATGTTTCCTTGGCATTATGTAATAGAGGGATTAGCCACATCCTCTATGTGACGTAATATGGATAGACTTGATATGCCTTGATCTATTTTTAGATTTGACATTACTCATGTAGTGGAAGTTTTTGGATATATGTCTGGTTATCCTCTGTGATATCTTGGTTTGTTGGATACTGTTGTGATGATGATTTTGCATGTTTCATTGGATATGGATCTATAATTTATGAAGGTTATGGATTAGCTACCCAATTTCTTGTTGTGGGATGACTCAGATGTGGACTATCTATATCCATGAGATTATTTCAATGTTTATGTAGACTTGTTAGTTGACCTTGTCTGTGGTCATTTATACATCGGTATGTTGCATTGAGATAGGAGGATGGATATACAGAGACGTGATTGCAAATTTTTGGTTGGTATGTTGATGGTATGAATTTTTATCTATGTTTGGTATACCTTGGTTTGAGGTAAGGTTAGCTTGGATGGCTTGCAATTTGTTGTGGTTGCTATTCTAGGTGGTATGAGAAAGGTAGCTACTCAAAGCCTTTGTTATTATTTGAATTTGATGCTTATGTTCATGTAAAGATTGGTACAAGTTTCAGTGACAGTTAATATTTTTCACCTTGGCATGTTCCTTTTTTTGTTAGAAGAATAAGGAGTTTGTCATTGATGCATTTGTTGGCAACATGAGCATGAGGGATAAGTGCATTGCATTCCAATATTGTTATTGATGTCAACATTGTATTTCGGTATGAAGACCATTTTGAAAATCATTTTGAAGATGGTAATCCAGTGGGAATTTGCAAGAAGGTTTGATCTGGTGAAGGTAGTTGATATGGAAATTAACTAAGTGTTAATACGGGTAATTTTGTGTATAGGACATCCAGTTATTGGGTCCACATTGGTTTGTTGTGTAGTATCTTTCTCTAGGATTTTGAAATAATTTTCTTGGTTATTAGAGAAGATTATATCTAGAGTTTCATATTGTTTGGGCTTCTGGTTAAGAATTTATGAGTGATAGAAGTTTGGTTTAGCAATAGTAGAGGTTTCTAGTTCAGTGTACATGTTTTGGTGAATCTGCACTTCTTCGCGGATTGGAATATGGCTTTATAGATTTCTGGGAATATTGGTAGGTTTCAATGGTGCCTATATTCTAAGTGGCATAGAGTTTGGTGGTCCACATGTCTATTTTTTTTTGTATAGTTGGAAAATTTTGTTGTTAGGTTATTACCGTTGCAGACCTAAAAAGTTTTGTATATTGTGGAGTTTGAATAAGTATTGATTCGCTATGTAGGAGCTATTGTGGGTCCATGTCAACCTATTTTGATTTGTTATGAGTTTTGGATCTTGGTGTGAAGTGTGTATGTATGTATGTTGAGTCGACAAGGTATAATTGGTATGATGCATCTAATTAGGCCAACCTAATTGATGTTGTAGGTTTTTGTGGATGAAGCGGATATATATGTAAATTCTTTTTTTGTGTTTTAGAGATAGAGATGTGATGTGATGTATAGTTGATGTGAATCATGCGAGTATAAAGTGAATACAAAATAGAGTGTTAGTGCAGATCAATATGAAGTGTGTGAAGTCAGTATATTGAGCTTCAATGGAACTATAATTAATTCATATGATAGATGCAATTGTAACAATTCAAACTTGGTTGTGAGCCACCCCTTTATTCTATATTTTCTTCTTTCAATGGAAAGTGAGTCCACTTGGACAATGAGTCCACTTGTAGTGAGCACTTCTATAATATCTTATAACTAGTTATAATATATTGTGAGCTAATCCTCATCATTATTTTTCCCATTTTGCGTTTTCCATGTAAAAATTTGGTGTTCATGTGTTATGTGTTTTTGATGGTCTCCTTCATACTTTCCTTTCCTACTGCAAATTGAATATGATATATGGAATGAATGTTTAAATGTTTAAGTAGTTTAAAAGAATACTAATTCACCCCCCTTCTTAGTATTCAAAGTGTTCAACAATTGGTATCGGAGCTTGGTTCCTTGGAAGGACCTTAACCACTTGGGGAAGATCTTGGAGATTGAACACATAACTATTATAAGATTTCCTACTCCTCCCAAAAAGATACCTAATATTGGATTTACA
This sequence comes from Sequoia sempervirens, assembly GCA_007258455.2. Classification (NCBI taxonomy): domain Eukaryota; kingdom Viridiplantae; phylum Streptophyta; class Pinopsida; order Cupressales; family Cupressaceae; genus Sequoia; species Sequoia sempervirens. Next base: position 8,915 of record VDFB02371585.1, on the reverse strand, counting down.
AAAGAAGAGTTCATAGTTGACATGAATGGAGAACTTAGAATAGTCCTTGAAAATTTGGAAAAGATTAGAAGTGAGAACAAATATTTAAAGGAAAATGCCAAAGAAGTAAAGGAATGTATCTGAAAATTAAGAGAGTGAATCAAGAAATTCAGAGAAAGACATAAGGAGGTTAATGAGTAGTTGAAGCAAGAAAATTAGACAATTACAAGTCTGAAGGTGCAAGTTGAAGAAGGAAAAAGGGTTGAGGAATGTTTAAAACTTAAAGAAGTGACCTTAAGATCAAATCTTGAAAAAACAAAGAGTTGTGAAGAAAAATTCAATATGAGTTCTACAAAGCTTGATGAAACGATTGCAAATCAGAAAGGATCTAAAGACAAAGTTGGATTAGGATTTGAGATAGGAGAAAGTTCAAAGACAAATCAAACACCAAATCAGGCTGAAAAGAGGACTAAAGACAAGAAGAGCAATGAAAAGCATATCCAAAATCAGAGAAAGGACTTCAGAAGACCACCTATCAGCCAACCAAATGCACAAAGGTACCCATATCTTAATGGTTTTTGTTATTCTTGCAATAAATTTGGACATAATGCTATGGAATGGAGAAGTAGAATGAATCTAAATGTTCAATCTTTCTCTGATCAGTGCTTTACATGTAAAAGATTTGGTCATAAGGCTAATGAATGCAAAAGTCAAATAATGAATGGCTATAAAAATGGTATGAGGATTCAATATTTTAATGGCTATTGTTATGCATGTAATGGATTTGGGCATAAATATAATCATTGCAGATCTAGAATGAATGGAAGCAAGTTTGTTAAAAATAATGTCATATGTTACAATTGTAGTAGACCTAGACATATCTCCAAGTTTTGCAGAAGCAAGAATGTAAAGAAGGAAAAATTAGTAAGAAGAATGATCTGGTGAAAAAGGTTGATCCAATAGAGATGAAGAAAGAGATGGACAAGATTTGGAAAAGAAGGAAGAGATAGAGGTGAAGGTTGAGTTTGTACCAACATTTGGTGCAAATGTTTCTTTCAGAAACTAAGTTAAGAGCTTTGGCTCAGGGGGAGCTCTAATGGAAAATCTTTCATCCCCTACCAAAGAAATGGTGTTGATGGTTCAACACATGGATATGAGGTGTGAAAAAATGTGCTTGATCTATTGGAGAAGATACCAGTAGAAAATATCATGATGCGGAAATTTATGGAGCATTTGAAGTTGATTATGCAGTGTAGTTAAGGTTTTTATTAGTTTTTCAATTTATGAATTCAATGTGAAATTAGGTCATGACAGAAGATTTATAAGTGATCTCACCTAATAAAAATTCATTTGCAAATGAGTATTCAAGGAGTGAAGAGTAGACAAAGAGAAAAGCAGTGTGATTGAAGCATTTGAGATCTGGTACAAGTGAAACCCTAACCGGAAAGCAATTTGAAAGGTATTTACAATATCCATTTTCCCTAGTTTTTCAAAAATTGTTTTGAATCAATTGAAATGGCTACTCCAAGAGTTTTTGAAGTCTCAAAATGACCCCAACCAAAATTTAAGAAACAACCTGATAAATCTATGGAGGTTGACCCAGATAGTGCATTCTCGAGGGTCCTATATGGTGTCTTGCACATTGAAGACATAAGGATTTACATTCATGGTAAGTTGGAAGAGTATGACCACTCAAAGTTAGGCGATGTGTGGGTAAAGGAACTCATTGGTGATGATTTTGCATTATAACCTTAATATCAAAATTCAGTAACGAATGTTGGAAACAAGCAACACTGAGAGGGGGGAAAGTGAATCAGTGTTGAGAAAAACTTCAACTTTATTATTATGTGATTTAACTTACTTAACCATTCAATAAAAGAAACATGCATTAACAAAATGAAAATAATCTCAACACCATAACACCAAAAATTTTACATGGAAACCATTTTAGGGGAAAAACCACAGTGGATGGCCAATCCACAATATAATATGAGTATACCCAAAATAAGAAGTACAAAATGGGAATGCACTTGCATTCAAGCTCATTGCCTAGAGATCACAACTCAAAATGGATGGGCTCACTACCCTACAATGATTTGGAATAAATCCAAAAGAGTGAACTGATGAAATAGCATCCACAATTCCTAATTACAATTTCAATTAAGCTCTGATGACAATCTGCTATCCTTCAGACTGATTCAACAATTCTCCTCTGCTCTGCACAACTCTCACTGCAAAAATATTAATGCACAAGTGAAACTGTGCATAATCGCCTAATCGCTCTTCTTGATGATCAAAACACACCACCATACTAATTTCTTGCATATCAAATGACATATCGAACCTCTTATATATATTTGCAACTCGAAATAGAATCGCTATAGGTCGGCCTTGATAAAACTTGAAAATATTATCAACTGTCAGCCCAAAATTACAATTGGATTTTCAATGTGGATCTAACACTGTCGACCAATACAATGATGTGACTTAAAAAAAATACTCACGAGCACGCCAATCATTCAAATTTTACTTTTTAGGGATCCACAACACATTACATTCACTGAGTTGGCTGCAATGAACAAATAAGCAAAAAAATCCAATCGGACCTCCAAGCTCATACAATGACTAAAGCAACACCACAAAATTTAGTAATAAGATAATGTACATTATCAACAAGAAATCTCGAGGATCCACAACTCAAAACGATGATCCAGTGAAGTAGACAGATTGACTGACTGACTGAATTCCCTATTCTTCAGATATTCTGCCGGTAACACATAATATTTCACTTTATCTGCTAGTATAACTAGATATAGATCTGTGGACCATGGAAATGACTTCAGTTGACATCAATGACAACATTGGAAGCCATATTCCAACAACAAAGAAATTTGATGTATGGCAAGGGTTTCCTAAATTTTTCCATGATGATACTTGGGTGAGAATTGCACTAAGTTGTACTCATGATAATTTTTTGTGGAAAAATATTCCTAATATGATTACCAAGGAGGTAATTAGGGAAATTATAGGATTGTGCTCAATCAAACTCATTCTAGTGCTTAAGTCAGTGAAGAATGAGGTTGTAACAAAGCTTACTAGTGTGCAGTATGATAGGAGAGCCTTGACCATCAAGGACATCAGAAATCCTACAATGAAGTATGCCATGATGATGATTGGTTACAAGGTCAACTTCTCTAACGAAGAGAATTCAGTTTCGGCCACCACAATTAACACAACATATGAAATGGTGGTGAATGGTGTAGACTTCGATTTGTGTGAGCTATTGAGAGCACAACTGATGAAGAATTTTCAAAATACAAAGGATTCTAGATATCCTTTCAAATATGGTACATTGATCATATGTTTTTTATTTTACTTCTTAAGAGAGCTACCTGTTGGAAATAGGATGCCATTTAATTGCAATCCTAAACATTATTTATTTCATGTATCTCCCAATTCCTTGGAATGTGTTCATCAACACTAGGATTAGGAAGAGATTAATATTTGATGAAATAATCATGTTAATTGATATTTGTAATTAATTATAAATGTTAGGAGTGTGTGAGGGCATCCATTATGAGTTCCTAAATAATAGGGGCACATGGAGTGCCCACATGGTAGGTGACACTCACCTTGAGTTCAGTTAACTATTCTAAGTAAGAGATAACACTTCTGAATGCATGTAAAAATCCTAGGAGTTAGGGTTTGATGTTTGCATGCATGAAGTTCAATTCAGTTCAGTTCATATCAGTTTAGTTCAATTCAGTTTAGTTCAGTTCATAATTAGTTTAGTTCAGTTCAGTTCAATTATGGTTCAGTTATCTTTAGTTAGTTTTAGTTGAATGCTAGTTGACTTTAGTTAACTTGGAATGCATGGCTAATGACTTGAGTTGCATGACAGATAATAGGAACTACCTTTAGTTAATATGGGATGACCATTCTTGCATGAATGGTGTTGAGAAATGTTTCAGTTAACAAGAAATGACTTGGACCCAACTTGGGCGCCCAAGTTGGCTTCTTGGAATTAAATCCTTTGCATGTTGATATATTTTAGAAGGCTCAATTAAGTGGGACCACTTTTGGGTGCCTACTTTGAGGATGAAGCCTTGAAGATATTTACAGAACAGAGGTTGAGTTGCCACTTCAATTTGGGACGCCCAAATGCATGAAGATGAGGATTTGACATTGTTCTTCACAACATAACTCTATTTGCATGAGATAGGCATACCTTTTAGGGATAGGGCTTGAGCATTGTAATTGTAACTCATGTTGAGTTTACAAAGTTGTTTATTACCTATATATCTCAAGCAAGTTGAAGAGAGTTAGTATCAGTTTTATTGCAGGTTGTGAAGAAGTTTTGATGAAGGAAAAAGAGGCATTCTCAAGCAAGAACTGGAGCTATTGTAATCTACTTCAGAGATTGAATAATAGAATAATTCTTGGTGGAGTTTTTTCAGTTCAGTTATCTTCACTTAGTTTTAGTTGAATGCTAGTTGACTTCAGTTAACTTGGAATGCATGGCTAATGAATTGAGTTGCATGACAGATAATAGGGACTACCTTCAGTTAACAGGAGATGACCATTCTTGCATGAATGGTGTTGAGAAATGTTTCAGTTAATAAGAAATGACTTGGACCCAACTTGGGCACCCAAGTTGGCTTCTTGGAATTAACTCCTTTGCATGTTGGTGTACCAGTGTACTTCTTTCTGCTGGGGCATCTGAAAAATCATGAAATTTTTTAATTTCGATTGCGGCGAGTTATTCTTTGAACCAACGCAACAAGTACATTGCTTCAAAGAGGGGCAAAATGTAGACATGCAAATTTTACATTATGCATTCGATCAGGATCATTTATCAATTAAACTAGACATTTGCATTAGATCCATTCATCACCTTCATCCATTTAAATAATCTCATTGCCTAAGGTTATTTAAAATAAAAAATCCATTTAAATCAAATCTTAAATCATTTTCCAAAGTCCAAAAAGTCAAATCAGTTAATCAGCATTAAATCAGCATAATCATCATTAAATTCATCTAATCCTAATCTAATACTAATCACATCCCACTTGCATTATCTAGACCTAGCCACTTGCACAATAAATCAATTTTATTGATTTATTAAAACCTCATTTTCTCTCAACATGACAAGTCAAGCAGGGCATTTATTGCTCTTCTTTCTTGTCCCCCTCTCAAAATTTATTGCAAATTTGAATTCAAAATTTCCCCCTCTTGGGCACTCTTCCCAAATCTTGCACACACATTAACTAATCACATGATGACAAGTGTCCTCAACTCATTGGCTTGTTTTTGATCCCACATTGGTCCCTCTTCAACATTCAACATTTTGAAAATCTTTAAATACAAGCATCATCCTCAAGCAAATCCTTCACAATCTTCACAATCTATTGCAAGGTTACTCTCTTCATTTGAGATTTGATCTTGTTCACCATCACTCCACCATCTCCATTTGCATTTGCACAATTTGAGCTTTGATCAAGGATTGGGAAAGGGTCACTAGCACATGTGACACCAATCCAACTATGGAATAGGTAACTTGTGATTGTTTTCATGATGCTTGTAGCTTGCTTTCATCTTTTTGTTGCATGTTTTAAACATTTTACAAGGTATTTCATAGAGGTATTTTGTTAAATTTGTAAAGTTCTAACCCCTATGTGAGTTTAGTTTTTGCAGATTTAAAGGGATGCCTACATTTGGCGCTAGAAGGAGGGCTGCCTTGGATGGTCTTTGGGCATTCTAACCATATGAAAGTCAAAATCACTTCATATCATCTATTAGTTGTTTTCCTATGTGATAATATCAATGCTTTTGCTTTCGATTGAAATGTTTTGAACATTCTAACTGGCTAATATGATCATGTGGCAATCTTTGTCTTTTAGGCTTTTAGATTGCATTAACAATTCAAAAGTGTATTTATCAGCTTTCTAATAAATAGAAACTGCTGGTTCTTGACTGAAGAATGGTCAATGCTAAAGGTACAGCATTGATAGTAGATAAGTGGATTTGGTGTGTCACAGATCTGAGTAGAAAATAAAAGTCATCCAAATCTTTTATGATTGACACAACAGTTTCTTTTTATCATGCTCTGTTTACGGCAAACAGTTTACATGCCCTGCCTGCGCTTCATATTACACCCGCTTAATGCTTGAGAGTGCTTTTGCTTGCTGCCTTTTACACATCGACCATTTATGTCAGCTTGAAAGTTTCTTATTCGGCATTTAAGATCGCTGGCTTTTCACCTGCCCTCTGCAGTCACTTTGAAAGCATTCCCTGAAGCACGTCTTGTTTGCACATAGGCAGGGAGGATGCTAGAAATGTTATGAAATACACAGTTCTCGCGCCTTGTCTATGCGTCTACATTTCTTTGAGTTCACGTGCCCATTCCTGCTCTCACATTTCACGCAGGGAGAATGCTGCCAAAGGTTGTGGAATACAGCCTTTTCCATACCAATTTGCATCTTTTTGAAAAGTTTTTTTTTGTTTAATGAAATTTTGGGCGAGTTTTCCTGGATTGACGCAATGTAGTGGCAGTCAATAAGTTGTAATCACCCTCACTGTGATAAGATCACGCAAGATTATAATATGAATGAGATTTGACGAGAGGGTGGTCAGTGAAAAAAAAAAGCTGTCTCAATCAACCGTTCCACATTCTGCATATACGTCTACCTGTGCTGTTGCAACTACAACATCTGATAAATAATCCTACTTAGAGATAAGCCTGAACATGTGTTCTACCTTATTCTTCTGCATAATCCATAGGTAACATATGCTCTTCACATGCCCCATCTCCACCACATCGGCCAGAGGCAAAGAGTCCTACGCCCTATCCAGGTAAAACTAGGCCACGAGTATCTGTCAAATCATCTATCAAGGTTCAAGAAAACAAACTGTTAATAGAGACAAATAACTTGACAACATTTTCTTCAAAAAGGCAGGAGCATGGTTTAAGTGTCAGTAAGAATGTAAACGCCTTGGATTTGTCAACTAAAGACGAACCCTTTAGGTCCAGGAGAGGATTGTCTGTTCCATCTAAATGTGCCACTCGAGTTTCAAAGACCGAAAGTAAAGAGTCCCCCCAGAAGCCCTTTGATGAAAATCAGAAGTCCTAATTTCTATTTTTCAGCTCCAAGATCTTGTGCGCAAATAAAGTCTGTATCATGTTCCAACCTGAATGCTGGTCTGTTCAAGAAACGTTGTCTGGATGCAGCCATTACTAAGGAGAATCTGAACTTGTAGATGCAGCCGATTGTCTTAAAACATGGAGGGGCCGCATTGAATAATTATTGATAAGCTGTCCTCATCCGTTTAAATGGTTACACCAACAGGGACGGCCATTCATTAAAAGTTCATACGCTGGAGATATCTTCAAGGATCATGTCGAATACCTAAAGACACTTGTCGGTGCATAGCCATATGTACTGTGGAAATGAATTCAATATTCCTGTCGATGGATTAGTTTAAAAGGGAGGTAGATGGTTGTATGTTTCTTGATGCATTTTTTTAAACCTGTGGATACATTTTGTGGCGGAAAATTTTCAAAGGAAGCAGATAGAGTCCAATACTGACGCATCCATATGCATTCAAATCTATTATGATCTTTTATTTTATTTTATCTAACATCTATGCAGGTACAATGACAAGAAATCTTTGCTGTATTTACTTGGTCCACAGTGATGATTTTGCTCAGAGAGGACATTAATTAAAGTTGCATTCATATCGGTCCGCTTGGTTGTTACATTTCCATAAACAAATTATGCGCCCATAAATGGATTGAGTGCTACTGACATTCCTTATAGATTGCTTCCAAGTATCTTTTTCTTTTTTGAAGCTCCACATTCCTTTCTGACACATTGCTGCAGAACATTGACTTTTTTACTGCGCGCAGTCCACATGGTTTCCTTTTTGAATTTCAAAAGTTTTATTACAGTTACTTTGAGTGGGTAAATATTTGAGCTTATGATAATAAATTTTCTTTGTGGTTGGTGTAATTTATTGACTTTCAAAAAGTTTATGAATTATCACATCCTTTTGAATATTTTAGGAGATAGCCAAATATTTGAGATTATACTTTTGAAAGATTCATCCTTTGTACGTAATTTATTGGCTCAATACTTTTGGTAATGTGGATTATGATAGGGAGAAAATGGCTCTAACAAGTGTGATACCTTCTCAATGAAATCAATATCAAAACATGACTTACTTATAAGCCTTCCTTTTTATTATCATCACTTAGAAACATGTTATTGTTTGAAGTTAGATCAAAATAAGTTGGATTCTCACATAAATTGTCTTTTTTTGATAGGTACAAAAGCAAACGAAGGTACAAGCGAAGGTAAAAGCGAAAGGTGAAAGGTACAAAAAGGAAACAAAAGACTAACGAAAGAGGTACAAACAACGAAGGCGAAAAGGTGCAAAGCAAAAGAGGAGGAGGATTTTTGTTTGAAAACACAATGTGTTTTTTAACACTTTGATCAAAACTACTTCACAAAACAAAAACGAAAGGAGGGAAAGATTTTTTCTTTTCTTTGAAAACACAATGTGTTTTTTAACACTTTTAAGTGTTTGATCAACACTTCACGAAATTGTTTTCCTTTTCGTTTTAGAACATTAGTTTTCAATTGGGGCTAAAACGAACAATTTCATTTTCATTGCAAAGGGCTTAAAACGAACCTTAGAACAAACTTCTACTTAGATCCCATTAAAATTGAACAAGTAAACTTCACACTTGATTTTGTGCTTAAAATGAAGTCATCATTGCTTTGAGGGCTAAAACTAACAAGTGCTTGATTGTAAGTATTTTGTCTTTGAGTGCGTGATCCTTCCCTTGGCGCTTCTCTCGTATGACCTAGGGTGCAAGAGAAACACTCAAAATACATTTTATTGCTTTTAAAACACTTCATTTTTGAATGACTTTT
>VDFB02371584.1:0-22478 GCA_007258455.2 Sequoia sempervirens | reverse complement strand
CCTTTCTAATTGTAAAAATAATTTCTACCATGCATTTGTAAATGAGAAAATGAAGTTAATTTTAGCAAATAGACATGCATAACAAACATAACATGAAAAATATGAAACATGAAAGAGTGAAATTTTAGTACTACAAAAGAGGTTTTATCGTATGCAAAATACAAATAAATACATTGGACATAGAAGTAAACATTGAACTTACCTTTTCTCCATTGGACATAGAAGTAAAAATTGTTGTTAAAATTTCCATTGAGTCATAGTGAAAGTGACTCTGGAGAAGAGAAAAAAATCTCCTCTTCTCCTATATTTACCCATCTAAGAAGATTAAAAAAGATCTAAACACTCAAAATGAATTTATTACAATAAGTGAAGATAAAGAGGGTAGGAAAAATGAGGACTTGAAAGAAATGAAGAAGGATCAAGGTAGTGGTGGTAGTGGTGGTGTAGGTCTACATGCCTAGAAAAGGCTACTTCCAAGGATAGGAAAGGAAAACAAAAAATCTATGTGAAGAAAGAGGAAGAATTGGAAATTGAAGAATTTGAATCCTAAGTAGATGAAGATACTGATGGGATGGAGTTTGAGGATACTGCTTATGGAATGGGTGAAGAGGAATCAGAAGAGGAAAATGAAGATGATGAAGAGGAGCAAACTGAAAAAGAGGAGGACCAAAAGAATGATACTCTGACTGTTCCAGATACTGGGAATATTGGAAATGATAATATTGTTGATGATTCTAGCATGGATTATATAAAAAGTAGACTAACTTATATGTAGGTACAGATGGATGACATGGAGAAAGCCTTGGTCACACTGATGAAGGTGACTAATAGGCTGATGTGAAGCGTGATGATAGGTGTAGTTTCAGGACAAACTAAAACTACCAAGAGGCTAAAAAAGTTGGGGAAGTCTAATGATTTGAAGTGTTGGATGAATTAGAGGGACCCAATTGGAGGGAGTATATCTCCCTAATTGGTGAATATTGGGACTTATTGGTAAAAGTCAAGTAATGGATTTATCTTTTGATGTTGTTTAATGACTACTCTCCTTTTTTTGTCTTTCTACTTTCAAATTCCAGATTGTTATTTCATAATAGCTTTGTTATGGTTTAGGACTTGTTGGTACATGGTGGATTTTATTAATGGTCTGTGTAGCATTAAGTACTCTAGCAGTAACTTTATATTTTTGATTAATTATGGTTGTTCTATGGTTATGGTTATGATATATGGCATGTGGGCCACCATGGATGTTGTTTTTTTATGTTAGCTAGTGGTGTTGTTTCCCACCTTGTTTTTCCTTTTTGTTGTTGTGGTTGTAACCATGGGATCAAGGCCCTTTCCCTGCTTATTTAATCAAAAACATTGAACTTACCTCCATATTTTGCATACATGTATATTAAGAAATTTTCACCACTAATACATCTTACAATAATCCACTTTTGATTATGCTTTGATGGATATCCATACCCCATTCTAAAGCTCCCATTTTTGCATAGGCTAAGAGGATGTAGGAAAAGGCTGTAGAGTTTGGCTTAAGGCCTTTTGATTGCATTTCCTCAAATATAGAAAATTCCTTTTTAAAAAATCCATTTTGTGCATACCCCAAAACCATGACATTCCATGAAATTATATCTGGTCAAGGAATTTCTTTGAATAGTCGTGAAGCCTCATCAAGAACACTATTTTGTGCATATCTTGCAATCATCACATTCCATGAGATCACATCTTGTTGAGGAATTTTATCAAAAAATTCATGATCTTTATATATGTTTGCACATTTTGAACACATGTCTAGTAGGGAATTGGCAACAATAACATCAAAAATAATCCCCTTTGGATGATGCTTTGATGGATGTGAATACCCAATTCCAAAGATCATCCTTTGGCTTTGACCTTACCACAGAAGAACCGTCATAAATCATCCTAACCCTAGTGTGAAAGCACAATTTCAAGCCATCACATGAATTATTTAATCTTTATATTTTATGTTATGTTTCATTTCAAGTTTTGTTGTTACCCATTAAATCAAGGCATTGGGTTTTGTGCTTTTATCAAATCCATTATTCTAGCAATAGAGTAAGTGGCTTCTAGATTCCTCTTTCAACTAAGTATCACTTATTACAAATATGGAAAATAATATAGGGGACCATGTCAATTGTAAGCTAGAGAATGTCTTAGGCCATTATTCTAGCAATTTTGATAGGGTGCATGCCACTATATAGAGGGAGGAATTTTTTATTTTCCATGATTAAAATTAGAAATGAATAGCTTGAACTGAAATCATAAATATCTCCATTAAAGGAAGTCTCTTTCAAAGAAATGCTATTAATCAAAAACTTGATTATGAGAATACAAAAACCATGTTGATAAAAGTTGGAAAATAATCAAAAATTAAAACTCAAAAACAATGAGAACATACACTTACAATTGCTCTTTAAACACCTATTATTCTTTTAACAATTACATATCTTCTACAACTAGTATGATAAACATATATTGAACTCTATTTAGAGATAATCTGGGTGGTGATCAAAGGAATGAATAAAACAACTAACAACAACAAACTTCATTCATTTACACTACTTCATATAATAAATGGCAATTGGCAACGAATCATATTTATTGATCTCGATACTGCATTTACTACAAAGACAACTATTCAAATTGTGAGCAATGAATTAGATTGAAATGTGCATTTATTGAAAATATTTTATAGATTTTACCTTTGAATGCATTCAACTTATCAGTACCCAAGACTTAGTTTTCCAACCTAGTGGTTGTGAGCTAATATCTATTTTCACAACTGATTTCATCAACGAGAACCAGTAACTAACAAACTATTGTAGTTTAAGGACAACCCAAGAGTTGTTTCATGGCGTGAGATAGGTTTTAGCTTAAATCTCAAACTATACATAGCCTACTGGCTAAAAAGGCACCAAAACCTTTTAAAAGTAAATAAAAAAATTTGACCATAAAAATAAGCATCCTTTGAATATAAAAATGATATTATAGAAACATTTCTACATGATACTCACTAGAAAATGCAATATAAATGAGATCATCATATTTTTATGGTCATTGCTTGATGGCCATTGCAAAAAAATATATTAAGGAGAATTAGTGAAGAGTTAAATAATGAGAAAATAATGGCAATCAAAAAGATTGTTTTAGCAAGAATAGAAATAGGGCACTAACCACAATGACATTTAGAAGTGATGTCTCTCCTACATTTTGCAGACCTATTGATGATAGCTCCATTTCTTGTTTGAAAAAAGGGTTGCAATGTTAGCAATAGTAATTCTTCACTCAGGTATTGCAAGGCATGTTACATGGAAAATAAGATAGAAAATGAAACAAAAGAAAATATATTAATAAGCAGAAGTGACTAAAATAGATTATTGTTATTAAGAACCGATAAAACAAGAAAATAAAAATGATTATGCAAAATTCTATCCTGCTACTATATAAACCATACAATTCATTTAGAAAGGTATGAAATAATTACAAACAAATTTCTAATGATAGATCTACAGATCATCAACACAAAGATGTAGAGACAATTGAAGAGCCCATTGATACAACTACACAGTTATATAATAGGATTCACGGCTGAATCTAACTAACAAGCAACTAATCACAACAACTAACAATTATTCTCCAAAACTATTTTCTAACAACTGAAAACTTATCGTGTTTATTATCTTACAAGGTGTAGGTGGGGTTTTAGCAAGACAACCCTCTATTGTAGTTGAACCATAGATCGAAACATATAAAACTAGGAGAAATTAATCATTACCTATTTAGTCAATTTGGTACTCAAATTACTATGGCCCATATGTAAGTAATAAAATTGATAAATTTCAAGGGATTTATAGAGTGTTACACAAAAAAATGGACAATTAATATGGACTGAACAATGAGCTATAAATTGACTATAGGAATTCACTGTCATTTAGAAAGTGTTTTATGCAACCTTACCATTTTTCATTAGTGGAAGCAATCGTGCATTTTTTGTGTGTTTTCTCACTCAAGAGAGGGATTTGATTATCACAATTTTCAATTTGGCATCTAAATGATGGATAGTGCCATCAAGCTTGAGGTACATTAGGATATTCTACTACAATCTTCATCAGCTGCTGAAAATAATAATGATTAAACTAAATACAAATTTGGGATTCGATTTATTGAAAACTTTTTTGCAAAAAAATAAGAGAAAATGTAAGTTATCATTCTTGAATATCCTTTGCACTATAATTTTTTTTTACAATAGAAATAATCCACCACAACTTTTCAAATGAAGACATTGCAAAACCAATTAGAAAATATCAATTTCAAAGGGTTGCAAAATATTTTGATGGATAAAAAAGGGAGTTAGAAAAAATTAGGAAAAACACTGCCAAACTCCTAGAAAGGCTATGTATACCAATTCAAAGAAAAACATTTTATATAATTAATTCTTTGCATTTTTCAAATCAATCATACAAGTTTTTTCCAAAAACATTATCCACAAAATATTTCAATAGATAGAACAATAGAGTATGCAACCCAAATAGACAATTTTACAAGATGTTTAAGCTTCACATCTAAAGGTTAAGTTCAAAGCATTTATGGGCCTTTATTGTTCGACAAATAGAAATATGGTCAAGTCATCTCTTAATAAATGATTTAGACATCTTGAAGCAAACTTTTGTTAAAAAAATATTTACAACTACATTTATAGACAAAAGCAATAGATTCATAGGACACCTAACCATCATACTTATTATAATTTGGAGTTAAGTGGAGAAGAAACTCAATAGATAATACACTATTTGCTACCTATCATGCAAAAAAAAGACTAGCAACAAATAATCATCAATACTATAACATACACAAATTTTCCTTCTCCATCAATTATTGAAAACTTATAAATGTAGACATGTAAAATGTACTGATTCACGCTATACACTTGATCCTGATTTAACTAACATCACTTCATCCTGAATCATCCCTCTTTTTCTAATTATTTAATCGAATAACCCCTATTTGATTAAATTTATCAAATTCCTCTCTCAATTAAATAAATTAATTTTATTCGATTAAGTCATTATTTCTTATTAATTAAATAAATAATTTTATTTGATTAATTCCATAATCTCTATTAAATTAAATAATTCATTTTATTCAATTAAATCTTTAAAGTCATTCCATTAAATTAAATAAATCTAGCATTTGTTTGATTTTATCTAACATCATCCCTCTTTAATTAAATAAATCAAAATATTTATTTAATTAAGTCTAAATCATCTTTCCTCTCAACTTTGATTTATTTAAATCCTAAAATCTAAGTCAAAATTGTCAAATCAACTAACCTTCTCTTAATTAATCAAATCCTGATTAATGCTAACTCTAATCCATGTCACATCCTCTAGATAATGCAACTTGCATAATAAATCAATTTAATTGATTTATTAAATTTCTAATTTCTTTCAAAAGGGCATCAAAGTTGGAATATTCTCCAAATTTGAAAATCCCTCCAAATGGGATGTGTCCTTCCAACAAGGCATTTATTTCATCTTACATGTCCTTTTTCCTTGAGCCAAGTGGACATAACTCCATTCTCTCTTCCCTCCAACTTGTCATTTCACTATTTTGAAATTCCACCTAATTGCATTTAATTGCACAATGACCAAAATATGCTCCACCTTTGTCCACTCACATCTTGACAAATGGCTTCATGCTATTGGTTGGTATTTTATCCCACATTCATCCCTTTTCCCTCATTCTCCAACATTCTCATCTATAAATAAGAGGTTTTTCTTCTCATTTTGGATACACAACTTCATGCAAAGACATTATCTTTAGATTTTGAATTTGCTCATCCATTTTATCATTTTCATAGCTAGGTTATGCAGGAATTCAACCAAGGAGCATCAAATATTCATCAAAACACCACAAATCTTGCAAAGGAGTTGGGAAAGGGCTAATTTCCACATCAAATTAGCACCAATTCCCCCATGGGATTGAGAGTTTGCAAGTTTTGATATGATTTAATGGCTTTCTTTGTTATGTTCTTCATTTATTTCCTATTTTGAGCATTGTAGATGAATTTCATGGGGAATCTTAGTTCTAACTTACATATGGATCTAATTGTGTGTTTATTTCTTGTGTTTGTGCAAGTCTAGGATTGGGGTTCACATTTTGACGCTAGAAGGAGGGTGAACTTGAAGATTTCATCACATTTTTCTCAAAAAAATTGTGGATTTTTGTTAACTTTTTACATCTATAGGAAACAGTGCCACTATCAGTCCAACGACACCATACAGTGCAGCTATCAGTCCAGGGGCACCATACAACAACACTTCAAACTCTAAACTACGCCGCTTTTCTTTTCCTACTGAGAAATTCAAATTTGCAAACTTTTCCAGTGGGTTAATTTGTTGTTGTTGGCTTTCCAAACTCCAAACTACATCATTGACCAAAATAGTGCCGCAATCACACTCTCTAGTTTTATTTTAGAGTGTCATTGTCAGTCCTAGCGGTGTCGTACAGTGTCGTTGACCTTTTCAAACTTCATCACACCTACAGACTGGGGCACTAGGGTGGAGTAAAAAGCTTAAATTTAGTTAATTTTGACATGTGCTTTTTTGTTTTGAACATTTTGAACTTCTAACCTATTTTTCCACCTCTGTCTTTCTTGGTTTTAATCAGTTTACAGGTTGAGGCAAGGAGGGAAATGAAGTTGAAGGTTTCATTATGACATCATCATCTCATTACATCAAGTGTTTGTAAACACTTTTGTGTTTTTTTAACACATTTGGGAGAAATTAAAATCCCTCTTCTAAGGGTTTGCTACCTTTCATGTTCTTAGGACTCGCTAACTTTCAATTTGGGATTAAAAATAACAATACAAAAGGCTTAAAAAGAACCTTAGAAAAATTTACTAGATTTTCTTTAAAGGTTAACAATTGAACAAGCAACTTTCACTTTTCCTTTTGGTGCTTAAAAAGAATCAAATCATTGCTTTGAGGGATTAAAATGAATAAGTGTTTTTATGTTTTGTAAATACTTATTCAAAGTAATATCATCTAAAAGGTGTATGTGCTTCTCTCGTGCCTCACAACAATCTTGAGAATCAAAAGGCTTTTGGTGATATTAACTTGCATAGGTAATTACCTCCACATTTCATTTTGGATCCCTAAAATTGAGCAAACCATGCAAGTGTGAGTGGAATATATCGTGTGTGTTCTCTCTTTGTTTCTAAATGAAGATTGATCGAACTACGGATGTATTTGATCACTTTTTTTTTTTTTATCTTAGAAGGCCTTCCTTGTGGGGAAAAGTAATCACCCAAGGGAATGACCCAACCAGGAACACGCTAAAGCCAAGCGACTTCCAACTAGTATATAAGTGTGGGTACTTGAGGAAAGGAAAGTATCACAAGGATTTTTCTGACAAGAATGGCATCAATGGTCTCTTGTCGCATGGATGATCCCCCATGAATGGAATGACTACATTAAAACCTTTGTTTAGAAAGGCCAAAATCCTGATCTATTTGTTGGTGCAAGAACGGTCGTTCTAAATCCATCCCACATTTTTATGGCTCTTAGTAGAAATAAGAAGTATGCCATGGGAGATTTTCATGGGTGTTGATGCTTGGCTGACCCGAGAAGAGAGTACACTATAAGGGGGAGCCTGTGTGGTCAAGCATCTAATCATTCACTAAGAGTAGGCGTAGTTGGATTCATCCAAGTGAGAACTCATCAAATACTATCTTTTCATCCATATGATTATGCATGATTTTGGGAACAAAACACTTTGCTTGATTGAAAACATTAGAAAAAATATATTCAACATGAGCATTAAAATTCAAACCATTTAGGAGAAGCAAATATCCTTGAAAAAATTCATGTGCTATTGCTTTCCCTTGGGATTCCATCCTTAGAGGCTTCTAAGCATTTGGGTTTTACCTCAATTTTCTTCAACTAAATTCAACATTAGGTAACCTTTTCCTTGATTTTCCTTGGTTTACACATAATACACTTTGTGGGATAAGGGGAGACTTGAGACATTAGACATCTAGAATCAAAATCTAATCAAGAAAGTGTTTGTGGTAAAACGAAGTCACTAAGAAAAGATAAAACAATTGGACCTCACACATGTGTCTTCTCAAATGATTTCACAAAAAATCAAGATTCGAAAACCAAATCCTAGGTTCTTAGTCCAAAAGATCATCAAAAGCGTCTCTCGATGCTCTATGAATTCAGAACAAGATTGCTTTTCAACTTTTACAGATGTGCATCAAGAAACAATCCAAATTTGTATTCATTTTACTAGTCAAAATCTAGGTCTTTTTCAGCAATTTGAACATCTTGTTTAGAGTAAGGTGTGTTCTTCAAAACCAAGGTCTTGTAAGCAAGAGTATCTTTAGGTACATATAGGATCAAATTCAAACCATCATCCATCTTTCAAGCATCAACCAAAATCATCTCATCAACAATTCTTGAAAATATTGAAACCATCCTTCATGCTAGGTTTTTTGGAAAATCCATGAATCAAAATCCTTGAAACAAAATTTATGAATCAAACATCAAAACGTCTTGTTTAGATAGGTATGTGTAGATGCATCCTTCTTCATATACTTAGTCTGATTATCATCAAAATCATCGTGTTTGGTTAAGTGTGGGTAGATGCATCCTTCTCCCTACATTTAATCAAATTATCATTTTGTGAACAAATTTATCCCATAGATAGACATCCAACATCTTAGGGTCCATTTGTTCATTATCCAAATCAATCCAAGAATCCCAAACCAAAATCAAGGTCAATCCAAGAATCCAAAATCAAAATCAAACCAATCAAAATCCAAGAATCCAAGAATTCAAAAAGTCCTAAAATTCTAACATCTTCTCAAGGTTTTCAAAGAATTCAACCATTCACATCATCCATTTATCACACATCTTTCATCATCACACCTTTGATCTTTAACCATCCTATATTTTCTCTTTTGAGCCTCATTTTATGGTTCAAACAAGATCACAACACAAGAAGAACATGGAAAATAACCAAGAAACATCAACTACAAGTGACCTAAGCCAAAAGGAACCTGAGAACTATCCAATTGGACCAAGCAACCCACTACCTGATCTTTCTCTGATCATGCAAGATCCTCAAGAGGAAAGGCAAGTGGAAGACATCACCAACTCGGGGATGACCCAAGATGAGATCACCAAAATTCTTCAAAACCCTAACAATCACAAACTCGTCAAATCCATTTTAAGACTAAATCCCTCCTAATACATGCTTGAATTGGTAAAGGAAGGAGCTAAACGACCTTCCAATTTTGATGTAAGAACTATTGTGGAGAAGCCTTTGATGCCACTTGTAAATATTACCACACCCACTCAAAGTATCATCCAACCCATTCCACAATCCACAATATCCATTGCCACCACACAACCTATTATTAATAAGGGGAGTGAGTTATTCAATTCCCTTAAAAAAAAATCTCTTGTCAATACCCAAAATTTGGAAGCCAATACCGTCATAGGTACATCAAGTACCGTCCCCCGAAATCCACTCCACCAATATGTCCCACTTACATTCCATGATACCAATGACATATCCTTTCACACAACTTTGTCATTTGCCCTTGACACCTAGGTTTCCCTTCCATTGGTACAAGTAGACCTATTTGAACTAGTTGGACATTTTGGGGCCTCATCTTCATCTACTCTGAAAAACTTCCCACCAATTCCATCAATACCTCCATTGATTCTGCCACTAATGCCTCCTTTACCAACATCAACATCATTCCTTGGTTTAAGGTTTCCCCCTTTACCTAACACAAATCAGTCAGCCCAGGTCAATTCACAAATCACCAATCAAGTCATCACATCAAATCTTCTGAATGTACCATTGATATCACAACAATAGATGGTATCCAATAAACCAACAACATCAATCCCAAAAAATAAAAACATGGTCTCTTAAGGACCTATCACCTCAACCATTCCAAGTACCACAATCACCCAAAACACATCTCAACCACTCATCACCGCATTCGGAACAATTCCAAACCCACCACCACCATCGCTGACACCAAATACGGAAAGCCAATATAGCATTGCACTACAAGCTCACCAAGCCTACCAAAAGGCACTTCAATAGTACCAAGCTACTCAGGCTACTCAAGCCTCTCAAGTTGCACAACAAGTGCAATCCCAAGCATTGTTGCAACAACAACAAGCACAACAAGTAGTGCAATCCCAGGCATTGTTGCAACAACAACAAGCCCAACAAGCAACACAAGTTGCTCAAGCCACACAAGCAGCACAATCCGCTCAAGTTGCACAACAAGCAACACAATCTCAACAAGTGCAAAAGGCCACATAGGCACAAGCCCAAGCATTGTTACAACAAAAACAAGCTCAACAAGCATTACAGGCCGCTCAAGCTACCCAACAAGCACAAGCACAGTACCTCACAAAACAACAAGCCAACCAACAACAAGCATATTAGCAAGCGCTAAAAAAATACCAAGAACAACAAGAAGCAACTCAATTACAAGCCCAACAACAAGCATTAGCAGCTCAACAACAACAAGCCCAACAATAGGCATCATTAGCACAACAACAACATGACCAAAAACAATTACAAGTGTACTTGGGGTAGCAAAACATGCAAACACCACCCACCAATCCACCCATCCCTCCAATGATCGAACCACCTCTAAACACCTTCATTCCACCCCTTGATCTACAAGATTATGTATCAACACAAATCACATTCTTTTCAAAACAGGTTTTGGACCTTCAATTAGGGAAAACCATCAAGCCACAAAATAATTTATGCCCCTACCCGTTCGACAAGAGAATTATTATGAAACCATTCCCAAAGGGATTCTAGATCCCAAAATTTGATAAATATCATGGGACGGGGAACCATAAAGATCACATCAAGGAATTTCAAGTACATTGCATGGAAGTCACCTATGATGAAGCATACTTGAAGTGATTGTTCCCTCAGAGATTGGCAAGCCCCACCATCAACCGGTTCTCTTGTCTCTCAAGAATCAAAAAATTCGAGGAAATCATGGACACATTTGTCCAAAACTATGCTTTCAATATAGCTATGGATGTGAGGCTCGAAGAACTATCAGCTATGAAATAATCCAAAGGAGAGATGTTTGCTTCATTCTTGCAAATGTGGCAGTCCAAGGCCAACAAAAGAAAATGGTCCATGCCCAAAGAACAACAAGTGTGCACCATCATTGCAAAACTTGACGACCTCTTGTCCTTTCATCTTAAGATGCAATGTATCACAACCTATGATTAGCTAATCCCTTAGGAGCTCAACATTGAACAAGCCTTTATCTCACAAGGAGGAGCTCCATCTTACCAAGAAATTCATACATCCCCCAGCTATAATAACAAACCATGCACATGGGTGAAGAACTGAAACATTACCAACAATGGTGTCTTCAACGCCAAATTTGTCATCAGTGCACCTTGACAAAACACACAACCACCCCAACAACATCCCCAAAACAACAATCAGAATAATCAACAAGCTAACACTGTGGTCCAGCTGCCAAACAACAAAACCATCAACAATGTGAACATCAAATGGGACCACTTCAGTGAAACAAGAACTCCCCCAAGCAAAAGTACACAACCCTTAGGGAATCAGTTGAATCAATCATGAAGAGATTGGTGGAGGAGAAACTCATCATAGTTCCCACATACGAAAATTATTAGGAGCCCTTAGTAAAACCATCATGGTACAATGAAAATCACCTTTGTGAAAAAATTATTTTCACAAAATCAAAGGACACACAACCGCCAACTGCATGAGGCTCAAAAAATTGATCCAAGACCTCATAGACGTGGAAAAACTAGCTGGAAATCAAAATCTCAAGATCTAGACAAATTTGATGCCAAACCATAACAACAAGGGGAATAATAACAATGACAAGGGAAAGGGGCCATTCAAAAGTGTCAACCATGTCTACGACCATGTAATTGTGTCCCTAGATGAGTACTGCACTATTATCACCATCAAAGGAGCCCAAGCTGATTGTGGAGTCACCAAAAGAGGTGAAAAAATCACCATTGTAGGACCATCTCATCCAAACAAAGCATCCAATTCCAATCCAAGGTTTGTTCCCAGTGGCTACAATGTCCTTGACCAATTGAAAAGAACCCCAACACAAATCTCCATCATGGAATTGTTGAAGATCTCACTAGCCCGCAAGAAGATTCTAGAGGAAGCTTTGACCTCATCTTCAATTCCCACTAATCTTGATGCAGATCATTTCCAAGCTATGGTCTCACATCTCACCATTCCTCACCTTCTAACATTTTCAAAGCAATATCTTCCAACACAACCATCTCACAACCACGTGCTTCATCTTGAGGCTTATGTCCATAAAAACAAGGTCAAGATGGTTTTGGTGGATGGAGGTGCAGGGTTGAACATATGCACCCTTAAGTTAATAAAGAGCTTGGGCTTCTCTGAATATGTTGTCGAGAAAGGAAAAGGCATAACCATTAGAGCCTATGATGATCAAGAAAGGGTGTCTCAAGGCACCATCCAACTCCCTATTCAAGTAGGGCTGGATATTATGGAAACAACATGCCAAGTTCTTGACCTGGAATTGCCTCATAACATCCTTTTGGGGCATTCTTGGATTCATGGGATGCAAGTTGTCACTTCCACCTTTCACCAATGCATCAAATTCCCATACTAGGGCCAGGAGGTCACCGTCCATGATGATCCTAAAGCATTCTATTACTGCAAAATATGGAAGCCAAATATTAAAAAATCCCCCAAGTTCCCAAAAACAATGAAGGCCCTTCAACACCATACATAGACCCATCCACCCTCACCTCCACTTTTGCAAAAAAGACACTCGACATTCGCACCATCTTCAAAATCAAGGTCATAATCTAGGACAATGGGTGTGGGGATTACATGATTCCAAATAATTCCATCATGGTAGGAGATTTATTACAATCTCCCAAATCATGTGGCCAACCACAACCCACTAGCACTCCATCCCAAATATTCACAGCAGGCTCCTCCAGGTTCAGGAGTTGGGGAGACTTGGGCCAAGAAGTAGTGGAAGAAGATCCATCTAGAATGATGTAACAAGACAATAGACCTATATTCAACCTTCCTATGGATGAAAAAAACAAAGGGTTACAAATGATGCTCACCATGGGCTATAACAAAAACAAGAAAACTGGGTAGAATGATAATGGTCTTTTGGGACCCCTCATTGTTGGGAAATGCATGAAAAATATTGGCCTTGGTTGTACTCCTCCTAGGGTAGTCATACATGGAAGAGCTGCCCCAATTAGAAGGAACATGACACCTCCTCAGGTATTATTACTATCCCCTAGGTCATCAGTCGTAGCCCAACGATTACTAGTATCCACAGGGTTGCCTTTAGAAAATTTCACCTTCGACATCACTAATGTGTGTAGTAGTGAGGATGATGAACCCAAAAGAGGTATACCCACATTATTCAAAGACTCTAGCCTCTTTATGATTAGAACCCTATCCTATGAGTCTATAAACCAAGCCAACAAGATAAAACTAGTCTACCCCCAACTCATCAATTATGACTAGCGAGGACTGCCAATTCAAGACACATTCAAAAATGATGAGGTGCTCTCAGAATTCATGGGACTATGGGATAACATTCCATGTGGGGATCATAAAAAAATATTTTTCATCAAGCTAGACACACATGCATATTATGGGGAGACAATTGAATCCCTCAATCACAAAAGTGAAAAACTGAGAATAATCTCTAGGTCTCTGAGTGAAAACCACATTGAGGAGACACTGCACATCACATTTTATGTAGAGTCATTGATGTCAAAGGAACAGGAGATCCTAGCTGCCTTCTTAAGAGAAAGGAAATTCAACTTTGCATGAACTTATGCCGACATAGCTAGGCTTGATCCAAAGATTGTGGTCCACCATCTAGCAGTCTACTCCAAAGCCAAGCTTGTGAAACAAAAGCTAAGAAAAATGCATCCTCAGATCACCTTGTTGGTCAAAATGAAATTAAGGAAGCTACTTGATGCAGGATTTATACAATCAATCAACTACCCAGAGTGGGCATCTAACCCGGTACCTGTCTCAAAGCCCACTGGGGGCATCCATATATGCACAGATTTAAGGGACCTAAACAAAGTATGTCCCAAAGATGACTTCCCATTTCCTAAGATTGATATGATTGTAGACATAACTGCGAGACATGAGATGCTCTCACTGATGGACAGTTTCTCTGGATACAACCAAATCATGATTACCAAAGAATAATAACATAAAACAAATTTTACTTGTCCATGGGGGACATATTGTTGGAAAATGATGTCATTAAGCTTAAAGACCACTAAAGCCACCTACTAGAGATACATGACATTGATCTTTCATGACATGATCCATAAAACTATGGAAGATTAGGTTGATGATATACTAGAAAAATACAAAATAGGAGAGACCACATAACAATGTTAAGTGCCATCTTCGACTGGCTTGAGGAATACAAGGTCCACCTAAATCCAAAGAAGTGTGTCTTTAGTGTACAGTCAAGAAATTTGTTGGGATACATAGTGTCTATGAGGGGTATTGAAATAGATCTCACTAAGGTAAAGGAAATCCTCTAGATGGAAGCACCCAAGACATTGAAATAACTAGAGGCCTCTAAGGTAGGCTCCAGTCCATCCATTGGTTCACACCTCAGCTAGCAGAAAAATCAATCCCGTATTCTCACCTACTCCATAAGGGGGTAGCATACAAATGGGATGAGAAAATACAACCAATTGTTCAAAAAAATCAAAGAATATCTACTCACACCTCCTGTTCTCATGCCCCCAATCCCAGGAAAGCCTCTAATTCTCTACATATCAGCAACAATGACATATCTCGGTGCTCTCCTAGCACAACATGATGAAAATGGAATAGAGAGGGCCATATACTACATCATCCACACAATGGTAGGGCATGAGTTAAACTACTCATTCATCAAAAGATCTTGTCTAGCAATGGTGTTTGCTTCACATAAGTTTAGACACTACATGTTGGAACACAATCAAACTCATTGCCAAGATTGACCCCCTCAAGTACCTACTATCCAAGGTAATGCTCACATGAAGGATGGCCAAGTGGGTCATGATCCTATCTGAATATGACATCAAGTATGTGGAATGGAAGGTAATCAAGGGCTAAGTGATCACAAATCAACTTCCATAAGCACCAATGTATTCAAAGAATCCACTTATATCAGAGTTTCCTGATGATTCCATCTTCAACTTAAACATAGCCGATCACTGGAAATTGTACTTTGATGGTTCCTACACATGGCATGGATCAGGAGCCAAGGTCTTTTTCATCACCCCATAGGGGGACAACATACCCAGATCATACGAATTTTCATTTCCCTGCACTAATGGTATTGCAAAATATGAAGCTCTAACCATAGGTCTCAGAATAGCAATGTAGTGGCATATCATGGCTCTCAAGGTATATGGAGATTCATAGCTAATAATCAATCAAGTGAATGATGAGTACCAAACAAAGGATGATAAGCTAACTCTAGAAAAAAAGCTAGTAGAAAGTCTCAAGGAGTCATTCATTGATATCACATTTGAGCAAATTCCCAGGGTGAACAACAGATCAGTGAACGCCATGGCAACAATTGGATCCCTACTAAACATCCCTTGCAATGTCCCAAAACATGAATTCTTAGTAGAGCAACTTCTCGTACTCGCATTTGAGGTACTAGAGTCAAAATTTATGTGTGAAATCGTTGGTATCAATGATCCCTGGTACCATGAAATTTACACCTACTTAAGGATAGGAGTCCTCCCTATTGACCTACCTTCAAGCCTAAAGAGAACCTTCATCAAAAAGAAATCCCGCTTTGTGATCCTAGGAGATACCCTATACCATAGGAGCATAGAAGGAACCCTGTTACAGTGTTTGAATCCAGAGGAGGCCTTGACCACTTTAACCGAGGTGCATAATGGAATTTTTGGTTCCCATTCGAGCAGTGTGACCCTGGCCAAGAAGTTGTTGAGAATGGGGTACTATTGGCCCACAATGGAAAGGGAAGCACATGAATATGTTAGGAAATGCTTGCAGTGTCAACAACATGGAGATCTTATCCATGCTTCAGCTCAAGAGCTTCATCCCATCATCACGCCATGGCCCTTCTCGCAGTGGGGGCTAGATCTTGTTGGAAAAATAACCCCCACCTCATCTAATGGCCACAATTTTATCATTACCGCCATTGAGTACTTCACAAAGTGGGTAGAAGCCATACCCATGACCTACATAATTGGAAATAAAATATCAAAGTTCATCCTGAACTACTTAATATTCCACTACAATTTCCCACAATCCATTATCTTAGATAATGGGACACCATTCAAAAATCAAGATGTTTGAGACCTATGTGATAAATTCAAAATCCAACATCACTTTTCCACGCCATACTATCCCTAAGGGAATGACCAAGCTGAGGCTACAAATAAGACCATATTAAAAATCCTAAAAAATAAAGTCAATGAAGCTAGCCATGACTGGAATCTCCAACTGAATCCCACCCTCTGGGCCTATCGAACCACCATCTGTACACCCACAGGAGCCACCCCCATTTTACCTAGTCTACATACTAGAATCCATATTACCCATCAAGATCGAGGTCCCGTCCTTGAGAATCTCAATGCAAAATCACATCATAGATGAAGAGTACTAGGTTTCATGACTAAATGAGCTGGAGTTATTGGACGAGCGACATTTTAATGCCTTGAACCATTTCCAAGTTTATGAAAATTGCCTCAAGCTAAATTACAACAAGAAAATCAGAAGCAGGACCTTCCAGGTCAGAGAACTAGTGCTGAAGGAAAATCAGAAGAACGTATCCAATCCAAACAACAAGGAAAAATTTGAACTGAATTGGTTGGGGGCCTTCATCATCACAACAAGCTATAATTCAAGGGAATATCAGTTTTCAACACCCGAAGGGGAACTTCTGCAGGAGCCCATGAATAGCTCCCACCTTAAAAAAAATTATGCCTAATCTTGCAAGGTATAAAACCAAAAACACAAAAAAATGAGAAAAAGTCCTAAAAAAATGGTCACCTTGATGAAAACCTAGAAAACAAGCGTCTTGGTGACAAAAAAAAATTCAAAACAAAAAAATCCAAAAAAAATTAGAAAAAGGATTAAAAACAGTAAAGAGAAAAATTGTCCTCTAGTGAAAACCACTTCGGTGGCACTTTGGGCAAGTACCTTGGTGAAAACCTCAAAAATAGTCATCATGTGTAAAATAAGCACTCTCCATCCACCTTGGTCTTTGTGACTTGATCTACATCATTCACCCATCCATTTCATTCCATTCCATCATTCATCTACATCTGCACCATAGCTTGGTTCTGTGTTTGTGTTATGATCCCTCCTAGAGCTACTCGACCCATTCCAAAGGTCAGTTTGTCCTGCCTGTATCAGAGTTATCTATTGCATCATGTTGGGGGCATGTCCTACATTGGATCAGATTCATGTACGTTCTTGAAGTCTTAAAATCAAAAAATCAAAAAATATCATAAAATCAAAATATCTCAAAAACATTCAAAACATCAAAAAAATCCAAAAAACATCCAAATCACATCAAAATCCCAAAAATAGGTCAAAAAGTAAAACAAAAGTAAAAAAAAAAGTCATTTGTCAAACTATGTCATCTCTAAGCTTTGAACGTAGGAAAGGTTGATCTTGGATCATCCCCTGAGACATCTAGGTCAATCTTCTAGGAGTTTATCATAATAAACTAGCATTTCATCATGTTCATATCTTCATCTGTAAATTGGTCAAGTCATCAGTCAAACTATGTGGTCTTTGTGTGTATAATATAGGAAAGTCTTTTAGGCTAGGTCTTTGGTCAAAATCTTAGAAAACACTTAAAAATAAAAAAACTTGAAAAATCAAAACATTTGCAAAATTTCAAAAATACCAAAAACAACCTCAAAACATTTCAAAAACATCAAAAACATTCAAAAAACCCAAAAAAATCATTCATCTATCTCATCTCGCTTTCACCCACAATAACCATCACTCATAATAAATCATCACCACCCTCAAACTTTGGTAAAACAATTGGAAACAAGTCTAGCAGTCATAAGTGAAAACTCAAATGTCAAAAGTTTCAAGCCTAAAATCAATAAGGAAAAAAGTTGGTCAACTTTTCGTATCAATAGCTTATCATCTAATCAATCCCATCATCATCTAATATCATCATGCCATAGGATGCATCCTTCCTACATTGGACATCAACACCAAGCATCACCGTAGTTTAGTCTTGGCTAGCGGTATGAAGAATATCAACTTGTTTGTTTACTTGAATTTATCTTGTTGGATTTATCTTCTGCACTCATTCCAAGGACCTCTCGATGATGTCTAAAAGAAATATTTAGAGAGATAGGAATGGGGAATCCATCATTATCTTTTGTCTATTGTGCTTGTTGTATATTCTTGTAATATAACTTTGGTCATGCGTGCTCTTTTTGGTTTGTGGGGAGGGCATTTCAAATGTCTTGTTGACCAGATAGGAAGGATTTCCTTTCTATGTTTTGGTATGAGATGTTTGAAATATCTAAACTGCATTCTAAATAGGGTTTTGTATGCCAGGTGTGAACAAAAGTACTCCAATTTGATTGTTGAGTCAAATTCCATCACACTAAGTGCAACACCATCTTGGTTATTTATACCTTGATGCATCGTACCACTTGTGTAATCAAACATAAGGTAATTGGCCCTTTGAAAATCCCAACTCTCAACAAGCAAACATCTTCCATATCATCAACATCTCCAATAAGGTCTTCTCAGATCATGGACTTGTTGGATTCTCTCTTCTTCATCTCTCTTTTCTTCTATATTCTTGTTGTCACCTAGAAATGCACCCTATGCAAAGTTGTAAAACTGAGCTTTCTAGTGAAATATTGGATCACTCCAAGGTTGTGGGTCACCTCAGATTGGAGTGAACCTTCGGAGAAGGCCGACTTCCTTTGGTGTCACCTAAACTACTGATTCTTTGAAGGGAAAGGGATAAGGAGTACACAAATTGAAACTAAACTAAGGTGATGCACCGAAATGACAGGAACAATGAAATACTCAATTTACACTTGAACACTGACGGTGAACACAAGATTACACATCAAATTCTGCAAGCCTTGCAATAACATTTCACAAATAGGTTCGATTCACACACTTTTTCCAGAGAGGAAAGAAAGATTTTCACATATCAGAATCCGTGTGTAACTAAGTGAACACAATTTGTAATTTGTATAATGATACTTTTGCAAAGGAAGGCATGAAACACAAGATAAAGTTATGAAGGAATGAAAGAAATTCACAAAAATAACTTGATCATGAACCTGAAATGCACAACACTTTGCATGAATGAGATGGAAATATGAATATCAATAGTGATCAAGGTAAGCTTTATATAACACGTTCCAAGTTGAATTACAGAATCTTGCTAGTCTGAGAGAGGACTACAAAAGGGTCACAGACTTCAAAAGAACATACATCTGAACTCCTTACAAAAAGGAAAAAAATGCCTTATATATAGACTGTGTGTCGGACCCTTAGGGCTTACAAAAATATCAGGCTCAAAAAGATCTATCCTCAGATCTTTTGAATGAATTAATGCAAAACCCCTGCGTGTCCATGACGGTGAAGATTCATCCCCGAGGAAGCCTTCTTTAGATATTCCATAGCTACTGCATTCATTCTGATCCTGGCATCATGTCCTGTTTGAACCACCTTGGATAAATGCCTTGAATACCCTAAGTTCAAAACAGATATGTGTCACATTCACATTATGTTGACGTCGTTCATCCTGATCAGACTACCAACAATTCACCTGCAACTCTCCTTGATTAGCTGGGCACACTACACGCAAACTCTCAAGTAGTCAAAACCTCTCCTGTTGAATCACATATCGGTGAGACACTAATCGTGTCTCCCCGATGCGATTACATCTTCCTGCAACCA
Source organism: Sequoia sempervirens (assembly GCA_007258455.2). Lineage (NCBI taxonomy): Eukaryota > Viridiplantae > Streptophyta > Pinopsida > Cupressales > Cupressaceae > Sequoia > Sequoia sempervirens. The sequence continues at coordinate 2,432 of VDFB02371584.1, read as the reverse complement.
TCGGTATAACATGGAGTTGTCACTAAGAGCTCCTAGTGAGCCCAAAAGGTCATACTTTTGTCGCCTTTGTGGTTGCCAAGATAGCCGTTTGTTGGTGAGACAATTTACTGAAGGCAAAACGTTACCCCGAGAACCCCCTCATTGCTTCGGCAAGAGCTTATTGATGTCACCCCAAAAGTATTTCACTACACCGTGTTCCTTTTGCATTCCTTCGGTGAGACACTATCAAGTCGGGAAGACTTCATAGTGAGGCTCCTCGTCTTGCTAACGTTCCTCCCTTCGTTGAGACCACACTGTGTTGACAAGACCTTACCACGACGGCTGGGAGCTCTACCAATGTCATTTATGTTGGGGAGACATTCTACATCGGTGAGACTTCTGGGCAAAGTTTCCAACTCTTGGTGAGCTAAGCTTGCTTTTGATGAGACATTGGTGTATCGATGAGACCCTCTACTGAGCTTCATTTCATTTTGGCGAGACCCCTTGGCGTCGGTGTGACCTCTTATCAAAGCCAAAAATACTTCGGTGAGCTCCCTCCTGTCGAGAAGACATCTTGCCGACCTCTTTTTCCCTCCTTGAGATCCTTTTGCATCGGCAAGACCTTTTGCATCACTGAGACCTCACGACGATCCCACCATCTTTCACCAAAACCAACATCTTCCACCAAGCTCCCTTTTGTTTTACTGAGACCTTGTCATGTCATCTAGACCTCTTGGCGATATCTTCAACTGTTGGTGAGCCCTTTCATATTTTGGTGGGGCCTCCCTTTGATCGGCAAGACATTTTGGTGAAATGAATTTCTCTCAGCGAGGTCCTTGATAGTCGCCAAAACATCCCTCGATCGCTGAGACCTTGCAGCGAAGCTTGCTTGCTTTTTCGAGAATATCCCCTTTTTTGTCGGCGAGACATAATGCCAAATTGATCTGTCTTGGTAAGGGTCCATCCTTGGCACTTAACGGTTAGGAGAGACTCACTCTAAAGTCATCAGGTTATGTCGAAGGCATCCTCTGTTGTCGGTGGGACTTCACTGCATTTGGCAAGACCCATATGCCGAAAGGTTCATTACGCCAAAAATCTTTTGCAGTTGGTGAGACCTTCTTATCACCGAGACATCTTGTCGAGCCCCCTACTTTTTCCGAGCTCTTCATTTTGGGGATACTTTTTCTAATCACCGAGACATCTCAGCGAGATCCCCTAGTTGTACCGAGGGCCCTCCTTTTGTGTCAGGGAGACTTTTTCTGTCGGTTAGACCTATCCCGAAACTCACTTCCTTGATGGGACCCCCATTCGTTCACAACATTCATCAAGATGCTTTGGTCGGGGAAACCTTCTAACTTCGGTGAGACCCCATAGTGAAGCTTACTTGCTTTGCTGATGCTGCTTGTTGATGAGACATGATGGGTCAGGGAGACCCTTCTCCAATGCTTTCTCCCCATGCCGACAGTGCATCAACCTGGTGATTGTCGGCGAAACCTTATGGGTCGCTGAGACTTGTCTCCGACTGCCAACTCGTGCCGAAAGGATCCCTAGTTTGAAGCACTTGGACTTGATGAAACCCCTGCTAGTCGGTGAGACATAAGGAGGGTCCTGCCGACATTCTGCTTAGATGATTTCATGCCGAAACCCTACGATAAGGTAGGCCTTCCCACTGTGTTCCCTGCAACCTAGCAACAAATGTAGGATCCTTGTCTTCTTGTGAATGTTTCATTGGCCTCTTGAAGATCTAACATATGATTATCTTGCCTGATTGATCTATAGGTGAAATATAGGCAACAATTCTAGCGACCTCTGTGGGATGTTAGCCTGCTAAACATGAGAACCAGTAGCTACAATTTTTCCACTGGGTATGGAGTCATTAGGAAGCTCAGAGAACAAATAAAAATGTTAGTCGGCACATGGTTGCAATTCACATGAGACTTATAGCACACAATAGATTGCTAAAACAACAAAACAAGAGAAGAGGAAAAAAAATATTTAATGTGCTAAACAACACCTAGGGAAAGGAGAAAAACAAAAAAACAAATGAGCCATATTGCAAAAGTACTTATTGAAAACATAACACCTAACTAATATATACAAAAGAGAAACTCCATCAAACTTGAAAACAGGGCTTAAGGTGTATCCCATTGACTAGGATAGGAAGTATTGCCCCTTCAATTGTAGCTAGTTGATAAGCATTGTGTTCCTTACAACCTCTGATGATGAATGGGCCCGTCCACATGTTATCAAATTCAGTGTGATGGCTAGGCCTACTTTTCATAACATCCCATCTGAGCATGAGATATACCACCTTAAAAGACTTTGTTGTTGCCCTTTTGTCAAATGCCTTCTTGGTTTGGAGTTGATGATCCTCTAAAACCTTCATCGCTATGTTCCTTGATTCTTCGAGCTCCATGAGCTCCGCATACCTTATAGACATTGGGTCTTGTTCC
>VDFB02371580.1:0-45976 GCA_007258455.2 Sequoia sempervirens | reverse complement strand
CCGTTCAAAATGATCTAATAACATGCGGTGGCCTTCACGCCGCGTCCTCCCAGCCTCCGGCTCCCGGTGATCTGAATGCCATCCGGTCTAAAATGTAAAACCAAACCTGATGGCAGTCGTCTTTTTGCTTTCCGGGCTTCCGCCGCCAGACTTCCGTTTGCTGTCCGCCGCCGCCGGACTTCCGTCACCTGACTGCCTTCCGGCCTGAAACACCCGAAACTCCCCAAATCGATCCAAATCAATCAAAATTGAAAATCTGACTTCGACCCACGTCCTAAATCAGGCCTTTCTCCATCATGGGTCTCTTAGAACATCAAAATCTGACCAGCGGGGTCCCCGGGAGCTTTTGGTCGTGTTTTCCCTTCCTGGTAGCATTCCTGCCAGGGAAGTCCGGCCCTCCGGGCCCGGATTGCTCATTTGCCCTAAAATGAAATTGATATCGTCTGAGAATTAAATTTATGATGCATTTGAATGGTTAGTTATATAATATGCTCATTATACGGACTAACATTAACGTTTTTGGTGTTTTGTTGTGCTGACCTCGCCCTTTGCCTGCAGGATATATGGAATCGGCCGCAGGAACTTCAGGGGCCTCTACCGAAAATGACAAGGGTAAGAAATCCGGAAGGGCCACCCGTGGGAAGGACGACAAAGACCAGATGAAGTTCCAATTTTAGGGTGAACCGCTCCAGTCGAAGGTCTCGACTGACTGGAAAGAGATCTCGGACACCAATATAGGCCAGGTGGACATTGATGAGTTCACCCAGAGGGTCAAGGTCGACCCTAAGACAAAGAACGCCCGATTGATACGCCAAAGTGGAATTGCCAAAGCTGTCGGCTTCCCTCCGTCTCTAATAGCACCTGAACTAGTAATCGCTTGCCGAGAAGCCTACCAGACGGATACCTGGACAATCATGGACAAAGAAGGGAATATCCTTGCCGACATGTCTCCGGAAGGAATTACAAAAACATTCCACATTCTGACATTCCCACATATGCAAGTCCCCACTTTGGAGTAGTGTCAGGCAGCATGGGATGCCAATCCATTGAACATCAAGAAATCAATCAACATTTACTGGTTGAAGGAGAAGCGGGGCAGTGCTGCAAAAGTTCCCCAAGAGCTGTTCCGCAGCGACTTCCACGAAGACTATCACGACTTGGTGACCATGCTAAGCAGGGTCATGGGCCTCCCAATAGCTCCCTACTTCCAAGAGTGGATGGCTTACTATATTGAGCAGATCATACGAGGAAATGAAGATGTGAAAACCAAGATCTCGTTCGACTGGGGGAGTATCATCAGCAACTACTTCCACGAGCATTTCATAAATGTTAAGAAAAGCAACAAGTTCTACATGACCTCGTACCTGGTGTACTCCTTGGCAGGTCAGAGGCAATATAATGGACTCTTCATGGCGCCGGATGGGGATCATAAACGAGGGCTTAAGCCTTTTGACCAATACCCTCAGCTACAATACTGCTACTTCAAAAGGGAGTACCGTCGGGTCAATGATGCCTTCATAGGCCATATTATCAGATTAAAAGCCAGGGACTTCGAGAGAAGGGTATCTCACAGCGCCAGGGCACTCTTAAAGGAGTATGCCTTCTTATACATTCAATTCCCCAAGTTCACTTACATCTGTGCCCAGGGATTCATCGAACGGCCGAACAAGTTGCCCAGGTATCCGAACGATAAGATTATTCTCCTGGAGCTTTCCCGGCAGCTCCAACATATTCAGGCGGTCTTCAGCTAGAAACACGTAGCAGGGATCCCTTATCCCATGATCCTCAGCCAGGGCCAGTATCGACTGCAAACATCTCAATGCGCCGACAACTCAGAAAAGGAACTCAAGGAATACAACTTTGAATGGTACACAGCTCGCCCACGGATGGACCCCCACGGCCACGTCAGGAAAGCGCTAGGGCCGGCATACGCCCACCAGTACTATGTTGAAGATTTCTGGGCAGCTTGTAGAGATGATAATGAGCTCCGAAAGAGGCACTACATGCGAATGACGGTGCAATTTTTAAGGAGGGTGCAGCTTATCCAGTGCCTGATCAGCTTGGGGAGGATGAGTCCACCCTTATGCACCCGAGGTACCCTGCGGTTGCTGACCTGGCAATCCCCTCCATCGCCTGGGACGAGCAAGAGGTCGAGGACTTGGATACCATCACCCAGCCAATCATAGCTCGCACTAAGGAGTGGGTTGATGGGCAGGTGGCACAACTGGGGCAACAGGGAGTAACTCTAACATATGAAGCGCTCAAAAGTGAGCCAAGCGCCACGGAGGACGTTGTCGCCTCCCCATTAGCTGGTGAGATTTCCAAGTCTCCCCCCATCACCAGGTCCCAGAAGAGAAAAGAAGCAGAAACAACACAGTCCGGGGGCCCCAAAGAACAAGCAACAAAGGATATGGGAGGCTCATCTCCCAAGAAGCTTAAAAAGACAGTAATCACAACAGAGGAACAACCTCCTTTGCTCCTTCCTCCCCCGACTGGTGTGCTGCCTGCCTCTTAGGCCGCAGCCGCCTCATCTCCCCAGGCGGTGGATATTTCAGTCCACCTCGCCTCTTCGCCCTCGGTCGGGTCCATAGTCAATATTGACTCTTCCTCGAGCATGACCACTTCCCCTTCCTCTGCTGCTGCCATGTCGCCCATCACCTCCCTGCCTCTAGCAACAATACCTTCGCCTGTTCCCCTTTCTAGCGTGCCCGAGGCCATTACACGGCACCTGCAGAATCTTCCCCCCGAGCTCTCGCAACTCCTAATGGACCCTGCTCTCCAGGCTGCCCTCGCCCAAGCCCTCACAACTGCTCAGCCGTCGCAACCACCAACAGGTCCGCCGGCCATGGAGGCCACAATGCAGATTTCCAAGGAGATGGAGGAGCTAGAACAGGAGGCTTCAAAGCCTATTGAGGAGGAGGCAGATGATTATTATGAGCAACCTGAATTTGAGCATAGAACCATCGATAAGGTTGCCTACGAGGAAGAAGAGACAGGCTCTTCCGAGGGTGGGGATGGAGAGGATGGCTCGGGCGCCAAGGAGATTATTAGGGTTTCTGATGATGACGTTGAAGAAGAATTGGCTCAGTAGCCAAAGGATGCTGGAGAAGAGGTGGAAGAATCGCCACGTGGTGAACAGAGACAGCCGCAAGAAGAGCAACCAAAAAAGGATATCATTGAGGCTGAGACCCACATTGTGAAGAGTCTAGAACCTGAGGCCATTGAAGAAAAGAAGGAAGAGGAGACAGCAAAAGAACAAGATCCCGCCCAGATAGTATCCACCAAGGCACCCATTAAACAACTCATGCTTTATCAAGATTCTGACGAGGAGGAGGATGCCGCCAGGGAAAAGGAAGAACTTGAAAAGGAAAAGGAGGCAGAAGTCTTGCCCCTGACTGAGACGGGTGAAGGCAGCCATGATACACCCAAGGACAAATCTGCCATGCCCGACTGGCTGGAAAAGCAACTTGAAAAGACTATTCGTGTCCTGAGCGACCCGAGGTCTTGATTGGAGGCTATCTTGGCTCGATCTCTAGCCACGACAAAGAAGGAGAAGAAGCCTAAGGTCCGTTCCAGGATAACCATGGACGCTTCTGGCTCCCGGGTTACACAGGTAGCGACGCCAACTATTCGCCAAGCCGGAGTAAGCTACAATATCTCCACGATCGACCTAGGAACAGCCACCAAGGAACAAAAGGTCGGACATCTGGAGGAGTCAGTGGTCACGGTGGTGCATCTGATTAAGCAGGATAAGATCACCAAAGACGAGCTAAAGGCGCAGGTTGCTGCCCTAACCGACTACATCCAGCAGTGGTCTTCAATAGACGACCTCCCCACTATCTCGACGGCCATGCCACAGCTACTCTCCAAGGAGCAAATAGATAAGCTGGAGAGGAGGAAAAACTTAGAGGAGACCATGGAGGATTGGTTCCAGCAGGTTGTGAAGGTCAAAAACATAGGGATCGGCTTGGCCGTGTAGATAGCCAACAAGTTCCTGGACTTGATTCAATCCTTGGAAAGCACGAAGAAACTCTGCACCAACTTCCCTGCGATCTACGACTCTGCCTTCCCGAAGGTTGAGGCCGTCCTTCAAATGCCAGAGAACATGTGGGAAGAAAAGCTAGAACTAAAGAAGGAGGATCACTGGTTGGTTGATGTATGGCGCAGAGACCTCATCAACCACAAGGAAATGATGGAACAGATCCAGGGCAGGGTGGATCTAGATATTACATGGATCAAAGAAATCCGAGCAGAATGCACCGACTATCTTAAGTTAATGACGGGCCATGATATGCACACGGTGCAATTAGATGCAGAAAAGGTCAGGTCATATTTTGAGGAAAGGATGAAAGACAGGACATCCGGAGATATCACAATAGACTTCTTGAGTTTCGCTGCCCATGCCTTTGATAGATCGGAGCTCTTCAGAGATCAGGGCTCAAAGTATGACGAGGACTGGAAACAGCTGGAAGAGAATGCCAAGGAATGGAGCTACCAGGCGTTGAGATGTGAAATCGTCGATATAGACAAGCTCCAGGCCGTGATCTTCAGGCATATTGAACACGCAGCCTCCGAGGAGCAACCGGACAGCCCAGCCGAGGAAGAAGACCTCCCAGAAACGTAGCTACAGCCAAAGAAACAGCAATTAGCTACAGGACGAAAATGCAAATAGTGTCATCCACTAGATGACAAAATAGGGAAAAGACAAAAGATGTTTTTTAATTGTAAATCTATTTGGGGGTAGGTGAAACCCTAATTTGTAATGAATCGTGGCCACACAATGGAAATGAATCTTGGCCATTCATTTGATTTTTGAAAAGCTATAAATAGAGCACTCCTCTCATTTGCAAAGAGAGAGTTGAGTTGTTGTAAAGGCATGCTACTGAAATTTATGAGAAATGGCATTGACTTGGTGCATTTCCTTGTTTTCTCTCATGTCTATTGATTCACTTCTCCAATATTAGATGTTAGCTTAGATCTCTTTGCTGTTTAGTTAGCTGTTCATGTTATTTGGATAATCTTAGGAATGTTGTTGGCTGTTCATGAAAATTCCTGCTTTGTTGAGGATCCCTTAGTCCATACTTTTTGCTGTTTGTTGAAGGTAGATAGCTTTGCAAAGTTAGCCTGGACCTGATTTAAGCTGCCTCAAACACTTATCTTTAGTTCATGCATGTATATGGTGGATGAAGGATAAAAATCTGCAGCCCTTAGAAGATTGCACAATTTCCATGATACTGTAAAATCCCTGGTTAAGTGGGATATTGTTTTGAAGGAATTATCCATTGCAGGGACTCCATTATCACTGTTCGCAGTAAGCTTTAGGCTTAGAAACTTTTCTTCCCCTTCGCTCTTTTTTCACTTTCTTTAGAAACTGAACAATACCAAGGTTCATTGCACTTTATAAAGCAAAATTTAACAACTAGATGGAGTTTGAGATTGCTGTTTGAACCTACAGCTATCATATAACTACTTTCATGCTAAGAACTCCTTTTCTAAGATCCAACTTCATGCTTTGCATCCACACTTTGTATTTCCGTAAGGCCGCCTTGTGATTCCAGCAAATCACATCAAACTACTGAGGTATCTAAGCACCGTCATGACCTGACATCCGAGAGACCTTGGGATAGTGTTCTGCAACTCGATTGTGGGAAATTGTCTTTCAAGAGAGGTAGTGCGCCTATGCACTGCCTGTGTTGAGAAGTGCATAAAAACACCATCAACAGAACTAGCGCTAGAAGGAGGGCCGCGATTGGAATACCAAGCTACGGGATAAAGTGAAGTTGGATCAAATCAGATCATTCTCCCGAGAAAGGTTTCAAAGGATTCTACGATCAGCACCAAATAAGGGGGAATTTGAAGAATTACAGCCTCCCATGAGGGCAAAATGAGCACAAGGAAGTAGCGTCGTCTCTTCCTCTTTTTCATCCGCCTCCATTTCACCTCCACCTTCACTTGGTTGGCCATCATCTTCCACCCAACCATCTCAAACAGTATTTGCACGTCTTCCTTCCGGCAGCCAGGGGTTTGCTCCTCTCCCGGCCCTTTCAGCCCAAAGCACAGTCTAGGCAGCCATAGCTCAAGGGCAGCCCCAAATTGTGGTTGTATTGCCAATACAGCCCCAGATCCCTGTTCTCCAACAGCAAGCGCCACCTCCGCCTTCCCCCATGGCTTGGCTTGCGCATAACCCTTCGCCGATACACTTTGTTGTTTACAATGATATGCCGAAGAATCCGGAGGGCTTTTGTTCAAAATTCCATCTGCGTGACATGCAAAGAACAGCCGAAGAGCATATCAAGATATTTGAAACGACAATTACTAAAATGCAGGTGGGTCACGAGGACGTGGCATGTCGCCCCTTTCTGCATTCGTTGGGAGAAGAAGCCTTCTATTGGTACATCAATCTGTCGCAGGGATCGATCACCTCGTGGACCCTGATGAAGAATGCCTTCCTGCAAATGTACAAGATTTCTGTCAACCCCGCTGACCTTTACCAGCAGTTCATGTCCATCAGGAGGGAGGTCAACGAACCTATTGGCTCCTTCAATGATCGCTTCCATCGGGCTCACATGAGGCTTCAGGATCCGTACCTCCATAATGATGCGGCTGCTCTACCGGTCTACTACGCGGCTCTGGATAACCTCACGGCGGCGTTGGTAAAAAGGATGCGCCTACCGCCAGCTACCTTACTGACCGCCTATGCAGAAGCTGTCATTGCAAGTGTGGACTTGGGACAAAATATCTCCGGCCCGCTACCCTCTTTGGGGCCCATCGCCTACCCTATGCAAATTCAAGGGCTCAATCAGGCGTTTGCTCACCAAACTCCTCTCATGAACTAGGTGCCTCAATTGCCTATAGTGCCGCATCCGGGGCAGCCGTTGAATTATGCGCCTTCCGCGACTTCGTATTTGCAGCCCCAGCAGTAGTACAGCTATTCCTAGATGGCTCCGCAGCAACAAGCATATTCCCAATAGCCCCAAGCGCCGTTGTACTTGTTGGGACCGGACTTTCCTCCAGCATATCAAAATCAGCCGGCAGCTCCGCCCGCTTTTCTCCAAAATCCAGCCCCGTCGCTTGAAGGTGCGGTCGAGAAAAACAAGCTAGAGGAGCTGACTAAAATGATTAAGAAGATGTCCACAGAGATGACGCATCTGAAGAACCAGAATAATCAGTTGCAGGCCTCCCAACGCAACTTTCAGGCCAATCTCAACAGGGACAGTCAAGAGTTTCGAGACAATAGAGACAACAGAGATAATCGGGAAACAGGCACCTCCTCAAGGCATAATTATGAGAGGGGGCAGACCTCTAATCAAAACACAGAAAGAAGACCTTCTCAGAGGCAAAACCACACATGGAACACCAGGCCCAACAACGGCGATGTCCCGACGCCATTCGATCAACCGGCAGGCAATGACAGAACATCCAGCGGTGTGTATCTGGCCGAGGCAGCTTTGTCCGGATGGTGCCGACTTCACAAAACCAGCAGGCATTTTGAGCTAGACTGCCCTGAGTTTCAGGCAGCAGCTGAAATCTTCCAAGTGGAGGTACAAAATGTCATTGATAATGCCAACTGCAGGGACATTGTCCCATCGGAGCCCTACGATTCCTCATGTCTGGTGGTCAATCAGGCGCTGTTTCCGCGAGGAGACCGCAACGAGCCCGAAGCAGAGCCCACTCTTATTGAGGATGAGAAAGCTCAAGAGGTGAGTAACGAATCAACTCTAGCTCAGCTTTTTGATTCGATAGATAACGGTCTGGTGGATGAAGAAGAGCCATTTGTGGATGAGGTCCACATGTTCCATCAACGGTCAAGTCCTTATTTCCTTAGGAATAGACAAGCCGGCGGACCCTTCACCACTTCTACTCCACCAAACAACTTCGCCACCCCGCCTGATCCAAATGCTAGCAATAACCCAGGGATCCCTCATATACCCGCCCAATATCTCAACAAAAATCAATCCCAAAACCAACCGCAAGGTCAGCCCCAGAGCCAACCCCAAAATCCGCCTGGGCAAACCAAGAGTCAAACCCCTAGTTCTCCCATAGGCCAAACTTTTAGCTCTGAAATTGAGCAAATGGGTGAATATGTGGCGGAAGAGTTCAAGAAGGTCAAAATTAGTTTGTCGGCTTTCGAATTACTCAAAGTTCCCGCCGTGAGGCACACCTTTTTCAGGGTTCTGAATGGGACTCCCTCATCTAGCACGACACAAGAGACCCCGGCCAAGAGGGTAACCTTTGAGGAGCCCAGGAAGGAACAAGAGATACAGGACAACACCGGAAGAAGGAACCATATGCCCATGAATCAGTCAGCTAGTAGGTACCCTGAAAAGGAGCCAGAGAGGGCTGGTAGACAGCCTCCCAAGGACCAGCAATTTAAACAAACCAAGGATACAGGCAGTGACAGGAACAAAGGCCAAATAGCTCAAATGGACACACCCGTGGGCATCCTCCAAGGAAGACCAAAAACTCCCCCGTTCCTGACTACTATTAGGGTCTTTGGCAAGAATTTGCACAACTGCCTGCTCGATTCAGGCGCGTCTACCAACGTCATGCCTTTGGCCGTATGCAAAGCTCTTGGCATCACCCCCACGCCTTCAAAGAGAAAGGTCACCCAACTGAACAAAACAGAGATTAATATCGTGGGCGAAATAAACCGCATCCCCATGCAAATCGCTGTGGACCCTCGGATACAGCAAGTTGTGGACATCCAAGTGGCAGACATACCTGATGCTTATGAAATCATTCTGGGGAGAGAATTCACCAAGGCGCTGAATGGATATACCGCCACCGACTTGTCTCACATGTGGCTGCCGTGGAAGGGGCTGCCAAATCAGATTCGTATTGACCGTGAACCCCAGATGAAATATATGATTACGAAATACAATAATCTCAGCGAGGTGTTGTTCGCTGAGACCGACTTAGGGAATTATCGCCCTTTTGCTTACTAAAATGAGCTTGAGCTTCAGGAAGAATGGGCAGATGAGGTATTGCTGGTATTATGCAGTCCCTCGGCGGGTTCCAAACAAATGCCCCCAGATGAAGAAATGTTGGCAGAAGCTGATGATAAGCCAGATAAAGATGACAACTGGGGATTGCTCGATGGCTTCCAGGAGTTTATAGAAAAATGCGCAAGAGATCAGCTCAGCCTAGGAGCTAGAATGAATTTCCAGGACCTATTATTGCCGAACTGGTGTAGGGTACACAATGCGGCTCACTCTGAATTTGACTGTTGTTTGTGTCAAGCGGCAGTCGAGCATGTTAAGAAAGTCGCTGCTCCTCCGACGGGAACACCAAAGAAAACACCAGGACCACCTGCTGATCGTCGCCTCGATCTGGAAAGCCTTCCTAAGATCACTAGGCCCGCTGTCCAGCCAAAAGAAAATGAAGACTCAATCAAACTCGAAGAGGCGGGATCCTCTGAGTGCTGGACGCTAAGATTCGATGGGTCAAAGTCAAGACAAGGAGCTAGAGCGGGGATCAAACTCATCAGTCCAACGGGTAAGACATTCCTTGCTGCCCATCGATTGTAGTTTTATTGCACCAATAACATGGTAGAATACGAGGCCTTGGTCCTTGGCCTTCTTATGGCCTTGAGGAAAAATGTGAAAGTACTGCAGGTCTTCAGGGATTCTGCACTTGTGGTTAAGCAGGTCAGAAAATTGTACTCCTGTTATGATCGAAGACTCACCAATTATAGACACAGGGTGTGGGATCTCCTAAAGGGCCTAGATGCAGTCAACATACAACTGATCCCTCGTGCTTAGAATCGCATAGCTCACGCCTTGGTTCAAGCAGCCAGCACGTTACAGCCCCTCTCCTTGTCAGGGCTTAAGAAGTTCACTGTTGAGCTGACATCTACGCCATCGGTTCCGGACAATGTCACCCACCTGTAGGTTTTCAATGATGATAAGCATATCCTCCAGTTCATCACAAGCTCTGACGTCTTTGCTGCCCAAATCATCGATGAAGCTGATCCACATGAGGCTGAGTTGGACATAGAAGGGGTTATCAATCTGAAAACCAACACGATCCCCAGAGGCATGGTTTAGCTAGAGCATGTATTTGATTTGGATCAGATCAGGGATCAGGACCAGCAAACGAAAAAGGAGGCTATAAGCAGCCAGTGCAACGCTCACAACCTAGGAACGGCCAAGGATACCAAGAATGTTTTTATTGGAAAGGTATGCACGCCTGAAGAGAAGAGGGGAATCACGGATGCTTTGCGCAGATATCCTGACGTGGTGGCATGGAGTTACGAAGACTTGAAAACATACAACACATTTGTCATCACGCACACCATCCCTCTAAAGACGGAAGTGAGGCCATTTCACCAACAGCAGCGCCCTATTAATGCCTTGCTAGAACCTATTGTTTACAAAGAAGTGCAGAAATTACTTTCAGCAAGGATCATCTTTCCCGTTAGGCATTCCACGTGGGTGGCTAACTTGGTCCTGGTCAGGAAAAAGAATGGAGAGATCAGATTGTGCGTGGATTTCTGCAATCTCAACCGCGCCTCAGAAAAGGACAACTATCCGGTACCTTCACTGGATGAAGTGCTACAAATTGTCAACGGCTCCCAGATGATGTCGTTCCTCGACGGATACTCTGGATATAATCAAGTAATGAAATAATACGAGGATCGCCACAAGACTGCGTTCACCACCAAGTGGGGGACATTTGCATATAGGAGAATGCCGTTTGGACTCATCAACGCCAGCGCCACTTTCCAACGCGCCATGGATATCGCTTTCAAGGACCTGATTGGCAAATGTATAATCATCTATATGGATGATTTGGCTGTATTCTCCAAAAAGCGAGGTGATCACGTCTCCGACCTATGCAAAGTATTTCAGAGATGTTGGGAATTCGAGGTTTCTCTCAACCCCAAGAAGTGCATTTTTGGAGTGACCGAAGGTAGATTACTCGGGCACATCATCTCAGAGCAAGGAATCTCCATTGATCCTGAACGCATTGAGTCGCTACTCAAGATTCAGCCCGCGGGTAGCAAGAAGGAATTAAAGTCTTTCTTCGGAAAGATCAATTTCGTCCAGAAATTCATCACCAGTTTCGCGGAAATAGTCAAACCTCTCAATGCCATGCTCAAGCAAGACGCTAAAGTTGAATGGATGCCAGAGGCCAAACAATCCTTTGAGGAGATCAAACAAGCCATTGCTGAAGCGCCTGTGTTGGTCAGTCCAGATTATCTGAAGCCGTTCTATATCTATTCATTTGCTTCAGAGCATTCTTGTGCCAGTATGTTGACCCAAAAGGATGACGAAGAAAATGAGCATCCGATCACCTTCATGAGCGCACCCCTCAAAGATGCTGAATTGCGTTACCACAACATAGAAAAGTAGGCGTACGCTCTCGTTAGGGGAGTAAAGAAATTTAGACACTACATTCTACGCAACAAGGTGTTCGCAATCGTCCCTGACCCAGCAGTCAAAATGCTTCTCATGCAAAATGAGTTGGGCGAACGGAGGGCCAAGTGGGTCACCCTGCTCCAAGAATATGATATGGAGATCCAACTAATGAAATTGGTAAGAGGGCAGGCACTCACCCATACAATGGCCGAAACAGCAACAGAGGCCGGACCTGAACTCACGGTACAGCAATATCAGCTTGAAGATGTCTCCCTGGGAGATTGGTACCAAGATGTCATTTATTATCTGCTCAATCATAAGTGTCCGTCGCATCTTCAAGGAGTCCAGAAGAGGGCCCTCAGATTGAAAAGCATCGGTTATATGTTATAGGGGTCCATTCTATATAAGAAGAATCATGAGGGCGTCTATCTAAGATGCCTCGGCAAGGAGGAAGCAGAACGTGTTCTAAGGGAGTTTCACGATAAGTTTGGTACAGGCCATGGCTCAGGTTCTTCTATGGCACATCAGATATTAAGGGCAGGGTACTATTGGCCAACTCTCTTCAAAGATGCCCATGGCCATGTTCGTTCATGCCATACGTGCCAGACCGCTGCCACCAGAGAGAGAAATGCTGCTGTCCCACTACAGCCTGTGCTGGAGGTAAGGCCTTTTGTACAATGGGGTCTCGACTTCATCGGTCCGGTAAGCCCTCCATCATCTGCAAGACATAGGTACATTATGACCACCACTGATTATTGTACTAGATGGACGGAAGCAATAGTTTGTAAGCATTGTACAACTGAAGTAGTTACTAATTTCTTAGAAAGTTTCATTTTAAATCACTTTGGTTGTCCGTATTCTCTAGTATGTGATAATGGCCCTGTCTTCGCTTCTTTAAAATTTGCTAGCTGGGCATTCGACTATGGGATTGCCCCCAAATTTTCATCCAATTACTACCCTCAGGGCAATGGCCTTGCCGAGTCCACAAACAAGAACTTGATTACTGTGATCAAAAGGCTGCTAGATAGGAATCCCAAGGACTAGCATACCCAGCTCCGTTTCGCCCTTTGGGCTGATCGCACCCGCCATAAGGCTGCCCTTGGTGATTCCCCATTCCACCTTGTCTATGGTCTTGAGCCAATATTCTCCATCCACCTAAAAATTCTGACTCTTCAGTTCATCAACAATTTCTATGAAGGAGGAGATCGTAGGGAAGCTCGTTTAGCTGAATTGTTACATTTAGAGGAAGTTCGAGACCGCGCGATAGCAAATTTCACCAAACATCAGGGCATAGTGAAGAGATGGTTCGACTGCCGAGCCAAAATTAAGGCCTTTAGGATTGCAGATTTGGTCTTATATTGGGACAAGGCCCATGAAAAGAAAGGGGGACACAATAAATTTGACAAGCTCTGGCTTGGCCCCTTTCAGATAGCTAAGATTTTGGGAGATAATGCCTTCTGCTTAAAGAACTTAACCGGTGAAAACGTCCTGTTGCCAGTCAACGGGCAGCACCTGAAGCATTACTTCCAAGCTTGAGCTCCTTCGAGCTCTTTGCTGTAAATACCTGTGCATAGGTTAGAGTAGTTGCTTTCTTGCTTGTTGCGTTTTGTTCGCGTCACTTTTTGCTTTCTCCCTCCCAGCAGTTTTGTTTTTTAGAGAGATTTTCCGCTCCTTTGTGGTGATCGTGCTTGCCTAACAAGTGGTTCACTTTGATGTCCGTTCTTTGTGTTCTCTAGCTAAACATTCACTCTAGACTATCGGTCTTTGCAGAGCTGTCCGTGAATGATTTCCCTGTCTAAATTCTGCTCAAAACTCAACCCTTCGCCGGATCTTCTTATTCACATCTCGGATCTCGCACAAATCACATAACAATAAATTCTGAAGGACCGTGCTATGGTTGTCACGACACCCAAGTGAGTGAAAAATCTTAAGTCTATTCCAGTGACCACTGTAGTCTCAAACCCATTGTAGGCTTCACTGCTTACCCGGTCGAGCTAAGTGGTAAAAGAGAAATGAAATATCAAAGCAAAAAGAGAAAAGAAACTCTGAAAAAAGAAAATAAATGACCGTATGGGTGTTCGGATAACTCTATTGGGGCTATGGACGCCCGACCGAAAGTAGAGCAATATCCATGAGATTGTAGCGACAACTCCGTCGAGGCTATGGACGCCTGACTAGCAGCGGGGCAATGTCCAGGTTACTTTTGGTGTTAGGCAACTTATGTAGCTCACTTGGTTCGAGTAATAACCTTGGTTACTATCCCTAGGAAAGGAATGAACTCACTTCGCACACACTTTCCAGATGTCATGTAAGCTGACCCAATTAAGGATCTCGTTCTCCCGGATTCATCCTTAGAAGCCGTTTCTGGTCTGCGAAACCAGAGATTCTGGGTCCTGAATGAATATTTATCCCTAGAACGCTCTAGAGCGTTCTCCAGCAGAGTCGCCATTTGTTGTGCCCTCAGCACACACGCCCCGTTGAGAACGGGGACCCTCTTTTCTTTCGCCTTGTCAGGTCTGTCAGGGTTGCCTCGTTTTGCGTGCCCCTCTTTTTTTGACGTTTTACATGGTCGATACTACCCTAAAGTTTCATCCTAAGATCAACCGTGGTTTCCCTTTTAAATTTTGGTACCCTCCAGGGCCTTGTGGGTTCCTTAGGCCTTTCGGGCTTTGGGGCGGCCCTGCGCCCCTCTGGGCCTAGGCCTTCAGGGTTCCCTTATCGGGTTTCCCCCCTTCATTTGCCGTCCCGGCGGTGTTTCCTGCGCATCTTACCGCCTGCCGGAACCCGCCCAGCCGTTTGCCGTCTGTAGGTCTTCGGGTATTTCCCGGCCGGCCCCTGCTCCTTCGGGCCCCGGGATTCGGAAGTCCGTGTCTGGACTTCTGTCCCGGGATCGCCGTCCGCGACGGTGACCCTGTGTCGGCCGCCCGTCCCTTCAGCCCCCGGGGTCTTGCTCGCCGCCACCGTCATAATGAAAAGCAAATTCTCTCGGCAGCGAACTCTCCGCGGCGCCCCGCCCTCCAGGCCCCGTGCGTCCCTTCGCCGCTGTCGTCAAAATCACCAAAAGTTCATGTGGCGGCTGTCGTTGCGCCGCCTCCCGCTAGCCGGATCCCGAGGCCCTCGCCACCGCCGCCGACTCAAATTTGAATCCCACCAACTTTTGGCGCGGTCGTACGAGGCATTTAATGCATGCATTAATGGCGAGGGGTATATAAACCATGGTCCCCAATGTCTTTTTCACTTGGCGAATTCAAGCAAATTGGAGCAGCGGTTGAATTGGAGCCCACTGCAGTCTGCATCAACGCGATCATCCGCATCAACCTCGCTCCGTCAACTCCACCGTTGGATCCCATCACCTACCCGCTTAGCGAGTTGCAGGTAGGCCATCCTCGTTCACCCTCCCGCTGTTTTCGATCTTTTTGAGAATTTGGTTAAAATGAGCAATGAATTAAATTGGATGAAAATGAACATCGCCTCATCACACTAGAAACCCATGTCCTCAAATTCGCCCAAACTCGTCGCAGTGATTCCCCCTCTCGGCCTGGAACTCGCCCGTTGCGCGGCTGTTCTTCACGCAGGGCGTCCGGCTCCCTAGGGCTCGGTCGCCTCCTTCGCCGCTCCATAACACAGAAAATGTATACCGATGGCTGCCTCCCTAGCCGGGCCCGGGTCATCGGGATTCCATCCTCGGAGTGCCTTTCGCTCTCTGCTGCGTTAAACTAACCTCGGCGGCGAACCTTCATCGGCTCCTCGCCCTCCGAGTCTCGCTTTGGCCTTTGCCGTCCGCCTTCGCCGTTTTTGCTCATGACCAGCGTCTTTCGACGTCCTCCTCGCTGCACCGCGACCCTTCGGGCCCGGCCGTCTGGAGTTCCGTCCCCGGAACTCCGTGACAGTTCCGTCGTCGCTCACGGCGGAACCCATGCCGGGTGCCCGACCTCCGGACTCCGCGGGTCTTTTCGTCGCCGCCGTCGCCCGAGCCTATCGAAACCCTTCGCAGCGGCCGTCATCCCGCAGTGCCCCACCTCCCGGGCCCCGGGGGCCTCTTCGCCGTCGCTATCTGTACCACGCGGCGGCCTGCGTATCCCATCTCTCCGGTCGCCAGGTCCCGGTCTGTCTTTCGCCGCCGCCGTTGAAAACATCGCTAAATTGCTGCGGCGGCCTGCACCTTGCGACGTTCCGCCTCCCGGGTCCCGGTGTCGCTTTCGCCGCCGTCGCCTGTGGGTTATCGTAGCCTCCCGGCGGCCGTCCCCTTGCGTCCTCTCGTGGACCGGAGCCCGGTTTCCTCCTTGCCGCTGCCGTTCAAAATGATCTAATAACATGCGGTGGCCTTCGCGCCGCGTCCTCCCGGCCTCCGGCTCCCGGTGATCCGAATGCCATCCGGTCTAAAATGTAAAACCAAACCTGATGGCGGCCGTCTTTTTGCTTTCTGGGCTTCCACCGCTAGACTTCCGTTTGGTGTCCGCTGCCGCCGGACTTCCGTCGCCTGACTGCCTTCCGGCCTCAAACACCTGGAGCTCCCCAAATCGATCCCAATCAATCCAAATTGAAAATCTGACTTCGACCTACGTCCTAAATCAGGCCTTTCTCCATCATGGGTCTCTTAGAACATCAAAATCTGACCAGCGGGGTCCCCGGGAGCTTTCGGTCGTGTTTTCCCTTCCTGGCAGCATTCCTGCCAGGGAAGTCCGGCCCTCCGGGCCCGGATTGCTCATTTGCCCTAAAATGAAATCGATATCATCTGAGAATTAAATTTATGATGCATTTGAATGGTTAGTTATATAATATGCTCAATATACGGACTAACATTAACATTTTCAGTGTTTTGTTGTGCTAACCTCGCCCTTTGCCTGCAGGATATATGGAATCGGCCGCAGGAACTTCAGGGTCCTCTACTGAAAAGGACAAGGGTAAGAAATCCGGAAGGGCCGCCCATGGGAAGGACGACAAAGACTAGATGAAGTTCCAATTTTAGGGTGAACCGCTCCAGTCGAAGGTCTCGACTGACTGGAAAGAGATCTCGAACACCAATATAGGCCAGGTGGACATTGATGAGTTCACCCAGAGGGTCAAGGTCGACCCTAAGACAAAGAACGCCCGATTGATATGCCAAAGTGGAATTGCCAAAGCTGCCAGCTTCCCTCCGTTTCTAATAGCACCTGAACTGGTAATGGCTTGCCGAGAAGCCTACCAGACGGATACCCGGACAATCGTGGACAAAAAAGGGAATATCCTTGCCGACATGTCTCCGGAAGGAATTACAAAAATATTCCACATTCCAACATTCCCACATATGCAAGTCCCCACTTTGGAGCAGTGTCAGGCGGCATGGGATGCCAATCCATTGAACATCAAGAAGTCAATCAACGTTTACTGGTTGAAGGAGAAGCGGGGCAGCGCTGCAAAAGTTCCCCAAGAGCTGTTCTGCAGTGACTTCCACGAGGACTATCACGAATTGGTGACCATGCTAAGCAGGGTCATGGGCCTCCCAGCAGCTCCCTACTTCTAGGAGTGGATGGCTTACTATATTGAGGAGATCATACGAGGAAATGAAGATGTGAAAACCAAGATCTCGTTCGACTGGGGGAGTATCATCAACAACTGCTTCCACGAGCAGTTCGTAAATGTTAAGAAAAGCAACAAGTTCTACATGACCTCATACCTAGTGTACTCCTTGGCGGGTCAGAGGCAATATAGTGGACTCTTCATGGCGCCGGATGGGGATCACAAACGAGGGCTTAAGCCTTTTGACCAATACCCTCAGCTACAATACCGCTACTTCAAAAGGGAGTACTGCCGGGTCAATGATGCCCTCATAGGCCATATTATCAGATTAATAGCTGGGGACTTCGAGAGAAGGGTATCTCACAGCGCCAGGGCACTCCTGAAGGAGTATGCCTTCTTATACATTCAATTCCCCAAGTTCACTTACATCCGTGCCTAGGGATTCACGGAACGGCCGAACAAGTTGCCCAGGTATCCGAACGATAGGATTATTCTCCTGGAGCTTTCCCAACAGCTCCAACATATTCAGGCGGTCTTCAGCCAGAAACACGTAGCAGGGATCCCTTATCCCATGATCCTCGGCCGGGCGAGTATCGACTGCAAACATCTCAATGCGCCGGTAACTCAGAAAAGGAACTCAAGGAATACAACTTTGAATGGTACACAGCTCGCCCATGGATGGACCCCCACGGCCACGTCAGGAAAGCGCTAGGGCCGGCATACGCCCACCAGTACTATGTTGAAGATTTTTGGGCAGATTGTAGAGATGATAAGGAGGTCTAAAAGAGGCACTACATGCGAATGACGGTGCAGTTTTTAAGGAGGGTGCAGCTATTTCTAGTGCCTGATCAGCTTGGGGAGGATGAGTCCACCCTTGTGCACCTGAGGTACCCTGCGGTTGCTGACCTGGAAATCCCCTCCATCGACTGGGACGAGCAAGAGGTCGAGGACCTAGATACCATCACCCAGCCAATCATAGCTCGCACTAAGGAGTGGGTTGATGGGCAGGTGGCACAACTGGGGCAACAGGGAGTAACTCTAACATATGAAGCGCTCAAAAGTGAGCCAAGTGCCATGGAGGATGTTGCCGCCTCCCCATCAGCTGGTGAGACTTCCAAGTCTCCCCCCATCACCAGGTCCCAGAAGAGAAAAGAAGCATAAACAACACAGTCCGGGGGCCCCAAAAAACAAGCAACAAAGGATACGGGAGGCTCATCTCCCAAGGAGCTTAAAATGACAGTAATCACAACAGAGGCACAACCTCCTTTGCTCCTTCCTCCCCCGACTGGTGTGCTTCCTGCCTCTCAGGCCGCAGCCGCCTCATCTCCCCAGGCGGTGGACATTTCAGTCCACCTCGCCTCTTCGCCCCCGGCCGGGTCCATAGTCAATATTGACTCTTCCTCGAGCATGACCACTTCCCCTTCCTCTGGTGCTGCCATGTTGCCCATCACCTCCCTGCCTCTAGCAACAATACCTTCGCATGTTCCCCTTTCTAGCATGCCCAAGGCCATTACACGGCACCTGCAGAATCTTCCCCCCGAGCTCTCGCAACTCCTAATGGACCCTGCTCTCCAGGCTGCCCTCGCCCAAGCCCTCACAACTGCTCAGCCGTCGCAACCACCAACAGGTCCGCTGGCCATGGAGGCCATAATGCAGATTTCCAAGGAGATGGAGGAGCTGGAACAGGAGGCTTCAAAGCCTGTTGAGGAGGAGGCAGATGATTATTATGAGCAACCTGAATTTGAGCGTAGAACCATCGACAAGGTTGCCTACGAGGAAGAAGAGACAGGCTCTTCCAAGGGTGGGGATGGAGAGGATGGCTCGAGCGCCAAGGAGATTATTAGGGTTTCTGATGATGACGTTGAAGAAGAATTGGCTCAGTAGCCGAAGGATGCTGGAGAAGAGGTGGAACAGTCGCCACGTGGTGAACAGGGACAGCCGCAAGAAGAGCAACCAAAAAAGGATATCATTGAGGCTGAGACCCACATTGTGAAGAGTCCAGAACCCGAGGCTACTGAAGAAAAGAAGGAAGAGGAGACAGCAAAAGAACAAGATCCTGCCCAGATAGTATCCACCAAGGCACCCATTAAACAACTCGTGCTTTATCAAGATTCTGACGAGGAGGAGGATGCCGCCAGGGAAAAGGAAGAACTTGAAAAGGAAAAGGAGGCAGAAGTCTTGCCCCTGACTGAGATGGGTGAAGGCAGCCATGATACACCCAAGGACAAATCCGCCATGCCCGACTAGCTGGAAAAGCAACTTGAAAAGACTACTCCTATCTTGAGCAACCCGAGGTTGAGATTGGAGGCTATCTTGGCTCGATCTCTAGCCACGACAAAGAAGGAGAAGAAGCCTAAGGTCCATTCCAAGATAACCATGGACACTTCTGGCTCCCGAGCTGCACAGGTAGCGACGCCAACTGTTGGCCAGGCCGGAGTAAGCTACAATATCTCCATGATCGACCTAGGAACAGCCACCAGGGAACAGAAGGTCAGACATCTGGAGGAGTTAGTGGCCACGATGGTGCATCTGATTAAGTAGGATAAGATCACCAAAGATGAGCTAAAGGCGCAGGTTGCTGCCCTAACCGACTACATCCAGTAGTGGTCTTCAATAGACAACCTCCCCACTACCTCGACGGCCACGCCACAGCTACTCTCCAAGGAGCAAATAGATAAGCTGGAGAGGAGAAAAAACTTAGAGAAGACCACGGAGGATTGGTTCCAGCAGGTTGCGAAGGTCGGAAACATAGGGATAGGCTTGGCCGTGCAGATAGCCAACAAGTTCCTGGACTTGATTCAATCCTTGGAAAGCACGAAGAAACTCTGCACCAACTTCCCTACGATCTACGACTCTGCCTTCCCGAAGGTTGAGGCCATCCTTCAAATGCCAGAGAACATGTGGGAAGAAAAGCTAGAAATAAAGAAGGAGGATCACTGGTTAGTTGACGTATGGCGTAGAGACCTCATCAACCGCAAGGAAAGGATGGAACAGATCCAGGGCAAGGTGGATCCAGATATTGCATGGATCAAAGAAATCCGAGCAGAATGCACCGAGTATCTTAAGTTAATGATGGGCCATGATATGCCCATGGTGCAATTAGATGCAGAAAAGGTCAGGTCATATTTTGAGGAAAGGATGAAGGACGGGACAGCCGGAGATATCACAACGGACTTCTTGAGTTTTGCTGCCCATGCCTTCGATAGATCGGAGCTCTTCAGAGATCAGGGCTCAAAGTATGACGAGGACTGGAAACAGCTGGAAGAGAATGCCAAGGAATGGAGCTACCAAGCGTTGAGATGTGAAATCCTCGATATAGACAAGCTCCAGGCCGTGATCCTCAGGCATATTGAACACACAGCCTCCGAGGAGCAACCAGACAGCCCAGCCGAGGAAGAAGACCTCCCAGAAAAGTAGCTACAGCCAAAGAAACATCAATTAGCTACAGGACGAAAATGCAAATAGTGTCATCCACTAGATGACAAAATAGGGAAAAGACAAAAGATGTTTTTAATTGTAAATCTATTTGGGGGTAGGTGAAACCCTAATTTGTAATGAATCGTGGCCACACAATGGAAATGAATCTTGGCCATTCATTTGATTTTTGAAAAGCTATAAATAGAGCACTCCTCTCATTTGCAAAGAGAGAGTTGAGTTGTTGTAAAGGCATGCTGCTGAAATTTATGAGAAATGGCATTGACTTGGTGCATTTCCTTGTTTTCTCTCATCTCTATTGATTCACTTCTCCAATATTATATGTTAGCTTAGATCTCTTCATTGTTAAGTTAGCTGTTCATATTATTTGGATAATCTTAGGAATGTTGTTGGCTATTCATGAAAAGTTATGTTTTGTTGATGATCCCTTAGTCCATACTTTTTGCTGTTTGCTGAAGGTAGATAGCTTTGCAAAGTTAGCCTGGACCTGATTTAAGCTGCCTCAAACACTTATCTTTAGTTCATGCATGTATATGGTGGATGAAGGATAAAAATCTGCAGCCCTTAGAAGATTGCACAATTTCCATGATACTGTGAAATTCCTGGTTAAGTGGGATATTGTTTTGAAGGAATTGTCCATTGCAGGGACTCCATTATCACTGTTCGCAGCAAGCTTTAGGCTTAGGAACTTTTCTTCCCCTTCGCTCTTTTTTCACTTTCTTTAGAAACTGAACAATACCAAGGTTCATTGCACTTTATAAAGCAAAATTTAACAACTAGATGGAGTTTGAGATTGCTGTTTGAACCTACAGCTATCATATAACTGCTTTGATGCTAAGAACTCCTTTTCTAAGATCCAACTTGATGCTTTGCATCCACACTTTGTATTTCTGTAAGGCCGCCTTGTGATTCCAGCAAATCACATCAAACTACTGAGGTATCTAAGCACCGTCATGACCTGACATCCGAGAGACCTTGGGATAGTGTTCTGCAACTCGATTGTGGGAAATTGTCTTTCAAGAGAGGTAGTGCGCCTACGCACTGCCTGTGTTGAGAACTGCATAAAAACACCATCAACATAGGCCTCTCCTTCTTAGATGATTCCCCATTTGAGGGAGACGATCTCAATTCCTTATCTGGGTTGTTCTTTTTCTTCTTCTACTCCTTTTTAGGATTCGTTAATTCTTTTTGGTACCTTTGACTCACTAGCCAACAATTCTTGGGACTTAAAAGACATGATTAGACACATATTAGTTAACTTTGCTTCCTCTTGGATTAGGATATTTGCAAAGTCATCAAACTTATGATCAACATATAATTCTCACATAGAAATTTGATGTGTATGAAAGCCAAAAACAAACATTGAATACTTGTGATCAAGCTTTGATAACACATTCAAAATAAATTGTAAATCCTCTTTATTAATGTTGCAATATTTTAGTTGTGTTCTTAGTTGTTTGATCTTGGAGATGTAGTCTTGGGTGTTATCAAAAATTTTAGGATCAAGATTCATCAAATCATTATCAATCTGATATCCCCTAATCTTATAAATTTTATCATACAATTTCTCAAAATCCTCCCAAGCCTCTTTAGGTGTTTTTCATGATTCAACATGAAATTATAAAACAAATGAGACTAATGAACATATGCAGCCAAGTGTTTTCTCATCATGAATCTCCCATCTTGGAAATTCTCTAGCATCAGTAGGTTGAGGAATAGTTTCTTTTAGATAGCCTATAAGACCCTTCACCATGAGATAATTCTATATTGATTTTCTCCATGAAGAATAATTATATGGAGTTAGGAGTTCAATTTGAGATTTCCCCATTGCAAGAACACAAAAGAAGCAAAAGAAAGTAATCAAACACTGCAAGATTATCCCCCCTCCCCCCAAATTACTCAATCAAGAAACCTCCAACAATATATGATTTTCCACTTTATATTTAGTTTGATTACAAGTGTCACTTGCCAAAAATAGCTAGGTGGACTTGATCTTAGTTCTTATAGATGCCAAATTTGGCCACAAACTCAAGGAATTTTTTTTACATAATATGAGATAAATTTGATCACACCACTCAAAGTACATAAAAAATAATGCACTTTACAAAAAAATCACCCAAATATGTTACTGCCAGAGCAAGAACAGAGCCTTGGAAGTTTTGAAAATGAGAATGGTTGAACAACACCTATGAGAATCTAAAATTTATATAAACACCAAGCACCAAAATAAAATAAAAAAACTACACCCCTGTGTAGAGTACAAAATTCTACACCAAATAAAAAATGCATTGAAAAAGGAGTATGTATGACCACACTATGGGCCTTTGAAGTTTTCTTTCCAAAATGAAAATCACAACAAAGAAGGGGGGGATTCTTAAGGTTCCTGACGTCACTACTAATGTAGTGTAGGCATCACCAGTCAATGTGATTAAAATTTGATGGTTAGGGGGCCATTACAGTAGAATATTCTGCTACACAACCAATGCTCAAAATTTGGGTGAATAGACAAAATATGCCTTTTTCAGGCCAAGATATTCTATTTCTAATGTTGCCAGTTAAATTTGACAACTGTATGGTAGAGGGGGAAAGGTGGGGTTGTAGGGGCCTACATGGTAGGCTTTCGGCTTGCCACATGGTGCTTTCCCTAGTGGGTGCACCCTGCCACAAGTACTATGAATCTATAGGTACCCTATAGATTTTTTTTAAAGTTGTAGAATATATATTTCTTTTATTTTTGAATTATGAAAAAAATTATTTAGAAAGCATATTTTTCACTTGCGATGTGATTTTTTTGATGTGGGCTGATTTTTTCTTTTGATAGGGACATCATATAACTGTACTATCTAGATGAAAATTTTCCTCAAGCCTTGGGTGAATTCGTTCAATTTTTATGATTTGATAATCAATCTTAGGGTTTTTGGGTCTTCCAAATGCAATGGTGGGGGTGATTTTGGCCCAAAGTGCTTTAAAAATTTAGCTACCACCTACATCTAGTAACTCTTGTCCAACTTGAAACCATTGTAAGTCAGAAAATATATGATGAATTTTGATGAAACAAAAACCAAACCAAACTTTCTTTGATGCCTTAAATTATATGGGGAGGTCCTTGAAACCCCAACTCACACCTAATAAAAAATTCATGCCAAGATTGATACTTTAGATCTACAAAGAAGTCTGCAACACTAAAGCTCTAATATCATGTAGGAATTAATGGTGAACTCAAAACCCTAGGATCATTTGCAAGACAATAACTTCCACAATAGAGATGACATAAATATCATTTTATGATTATCGATGCAAGATTTTTAGAATGAATTTTATTATTATTCATAGATGATACAATGTGCATATGATGCCTTGCTTATATAGGTAAGGTGTGATGATGTCCCAACATTAAATGAGTGTGTCATAATTAAATTACATGGATGAACATTAAATGACCCAGGACACATGCATTGAATAAAATCCAACTAGATAAGATATGATAAGATCTTATCTAGACAACTAAGACTTCTAGAAAAAGGAACTAGGACCTAAGTAGACTTAACAATGCAAATAGCACCTAGATAGGTAAAACATCTATTTACACCAACAATCTCCCAACTTCCCAATTATTTAGCATCAGTAGGTTGAGGAATAGTTTCCTTTAGATAGCCTATAAGACCCTTCCCCATGAAGCATAATTATATGGAGTTGGGAGAACAATTTGATATTTTCCCATTGCAAGAACAAAAAACCAAGCAAAAGAAAGCAACCAACCACTACAAGATTACCCCCCAAAATTACTCAATAAAAAAATGCCCTAGTAATATATGATTTGGAACTTTATATTTAGTGTGATTATAGGTGCCACTTGCCAACAACAACTAAGTGGACTTGATCTTAATGCTTACAAATGTTAAATTTTTCCAAAATCCCAATGAAATATTTTTACACAAGATTCATCAAACTAATTTCACTACTATAAATTAAATGAAAAATTATGCACTTTCAAAACAAAATCAACAAAAAATGTTATTGTAGGATCAAGAATGGAGCCCCAAAATTTTTGAAAAATAAGAACTCAACAACACCTATGAGAATTTACAATTTCTAGAAACACCAAGCACCAAAATTGTAAGCCAATAGCACAAATGCTTAGAGCACAAAATTCTACCCCAAATAAAAAAAGTACTAAAAATGGAGTCTATATAACCAAGTTATGGGCCTCCAAATTTGGACTAAAAAATGAAACTTGCTAACAAAGAGGGGGATAAAATTTCTTTGTGGTTGTTGACATAATTGCTAATGCAATTCTGATGTTAGTAGTTGATGGGAACAAATTTGATAGCTAAGGGCTATCATAGTGAAATATGCCCCTCGAATATTTTACTGCATGATCAATGATCAAAATCTAGGTTAGCAGGTAGAATATACCTTTTTAGGCTGGAATATTCTATTTCAAATGTTTATGATTAAATTTGACAGTTGTTTGTGGTGGAGAGAAAAAGGTGGAGTTGTGGGGGCCTACATGGCGGGCGTTCACCTCACCATGTGGTACCTACTCTAGCAACGCATACCCTACCATAGGTACTTGCAAATCTACAAGTACCCTATATATTTTTAAACAAAAAAATTGCAAAATATATATTTTCTATTTTTAAATTCTAAAATTTTTATTTGAAAACCTAATTTTATTTTTCACCTACAATGCAATATTTCCTTTGTGGGCCGATCTTTTCTATCGGTTGGGACATTATATGATCTTACAAATGTATGGTCGATTGTATGTTTGTATTAGACAAAAATTTCCCTCAATCCATGGTGAAGTCATCCAATTTTTGTGATTTGACAAGAGATTTTAGTGTTTTTGGGCCTTTCAGATTCAACAGTAGGGGTGATTTTGGTCCAAAGTGCTTTGAAAAAACCCTTGTCCAACTTGAAACCATTGTAAATTAGATAATATATGATAAATTTTTACAAAAAAAAAGCTAAACTTGACTTTCTATTACGCCCTAAATTCAATGGAAAGGTCCTTGAAACCCCAACTAACACCCAACAAAAAATTCATGCCAAGATTGGTCCCTTAGATCTGTGAAGAAGTTTGCAACAATGAAGCTCTGATACAATGTAGGAGTTTATGGTGAACTCCTCAACACCCCAGGATCACCTACAAGAGAAAATAACTTCTATAAGAGACATGGCACAAATATCATGCTATGATTATGGATGCAAGATTTTCAGAATAAACTTCATTGTTGCTCAAAGTTGATACAATGTACATATGAAGCCTTTCTTATATATGCAAGGTTTGATGATGTATCGACATTAAATGGGTGTTAATGCTATGAGATTTCCACAATCTGTCATGTTTAAGATTTTTGGATTTTTGGATTTTTTTATTGTGTTTAAGTTTTTTCATCAACGTTTCGGATCACACTCAGTGATCCATCATCAGGATGATAAAGAGCTAAGGAGATGAGAAGAGGTAAGGTGCAGACCTAATTTGCTTAAAAGGAAGAGAGGTGAGAAGATGAGGAGAGAGAAGGGTACAAAGACCGAGACAAGAGAGATAGGGTAAGAACAGAAATTGAAAGAATTAGAAAATAATAAGAGAGAAAAAATATATATAAGAATGAAAATCTTATTAAAAGAACGAAACATGAAAGAAATAAAAGACAAGAACTAATGAAAGAGGACTACAACATAAAGAAGATTCAATTTTAGAAATGAGACAGCAAAAAAATAAATAAGAGAAAAAACACCAGGAATTCTAAGTTAATATGCAATATTAAATTATAGTGATGAAAACTTAAGATGAAATAAAGGATTGCTAATAAGATGAAGCAATTAAAAATTTTTATTTTCAACTTCAAATCTAACGTAAAATAGTAAAGAATGTTATATTTGAAACTATTAATGTTATATTTAATATTGAAAATAATATCTATTAAAACGATACCGTAAAATAAGAAAGAAAATTAAATTTGAAACTATTAATATTATATTTAATATTGAAAAAATATTTAAGGAAAACAACAACATAAAGTAAGAAAGGATATTATATTTAATATTGGAAAAAATATCTATTTAAGAGGGACTATTAATGTCATATTTGATATTGAAAAATAATATCAGATAAAAAATTAACATAAAAAGAAATAAAGGATTGCTAATAAGATGAAGCAATTAAAAAAAATTATTTTCAACCTCAATTCTAACGTAAAATAGTAAAGAATATTATATTTGAAACTATTAATGTTATATTTAATATTGAAAATACTATCTAATAAAATGATAACGTAAAAAAGAAAGAAAATTAAATTTGAAACTATTAATATTATATTTAATATTGAAAAAATATCAACAAAAAAGTAAGGAAGGATATTATATTTAATATTGGAAAAAAATATCTATTTAAGAGGGACTATTAATGTCATATTTGATATTGAAAAATAATATTAGATAAAAAATTAACATAAAAAAGAAGAAGAAAGAAAATTAAATTTGAAACTATTAATGTTATATTTAATATTGAAAATAATATTCATTTAAACACTAACGAAAAATAAGGAAGACTATAATATTATTGTAGACACCGAAATCTGGTTTAGGCCTGCGACTTCCACATTCTTCATATTTCGTATTCTTCATGGTTATTGATTAAATAATGTCAATTATTTAATTATTCATCTTAACATTAATTCTTCTATTAATTAAATAATTTCAATTATTTAATTAAGTCACTTTTCTTCATTTCTTCTATTAATTAAATAAACGCTTTTTATTTAATTATTTTACTAATTAATCTTATTCATCCGGTCAAATTAAATAAATTCTTATTTAATTTACTCTTTATCATATTTCAACTATAATTAAATAAATTCTTTATTTAATTATTCATTTAAATCCTTCATCATTTAATTAAATAAATCTTATTTATTTAATTATTCTTCAAATATCGAGTCTTGAATTAAATGAATTATTTAATTCATTAATTCTATTTTAACATATTCTTCTATATTTTAGATAATTATGTGAGTTATCTAAATATTCACTTTTACTCAACTTGACATCTATTTTAATCGTTCAGTTAACTATTGATTTAATGTCTGAGTGGCGTCTTCGAGTAATCTCTTCGTCTAACCATTCAATCATCCACTTCTAACTCAATTGCGTGTACATGCGGATTAATTAAATATTCTTATTTAATTAATTAAGTGTTGTGCGTGCATTCGAACAGAGAGTTGCTTTAATCAATCTTTATCTTTGTCATGCAAAGATATTTCTTATGTTTTCGAATGCCGAACTGAAGATTAAACCATTTATTTAATCTTTAATTCTATTTCTGATTCGAATCACTCATGTCACTTCTATCAGTTATCTAATTGCATGTCTAATCTCTCAATCTCAACCATCTGTTGATCTTTCAATCTTGACCTGTCGTTGAATAATCAATTTTCTATAAATTGATTTGTCATTCTTCATTCAATCTCTCTTCTTTATTAACTTTTGGAGAGCACTTTTGTCTTGAATCTTCGATATTTTGCTAATCACTATCTTAGGCTATACTTGCACGAATTACTTGAAAATCTGAGGGCAATTATACCATACAAGCAAAATGGAGAAGGGCAATCAAGATAATTCATGGAAATACGTTTGAAAATTGGTGAGATTGTTCTAGTTTTAATTACGTTTTTACTTTCCCATGTTCTTTGTTGCTTAACGTATGAATTTGCATTCTAGATTTAGTATTTGTATTGCATGTGTGCTTTTAATCTACTAATCTTCTTTGTTGTCTATTGTGCAAAAGCTTGTTTCATTTTCAGGCGTTACATTTTGGTGAATCCGACGTGAAGACACCATCTTCGCGAATCCGTAGATCTTTTAATTTTTGATTTTGCAGATTTTTCGTACGGAACGACGCATGTGAAGTTTCTGTACCGCAATTGATTTTCTAAACCGCATATGAAGTTTCTACACCACAATTGATTTTCCGGAACCGCATGTGAAGTTTTTGAACCGCAATTGAGTTTATGAACCGCATCTGACAGAGAAACGACGCATCTGGCAATTCTTGAATTGCAAGTGATATCCCGAGCCGCAACTGAAAAAGAAATGATGCATCTGACTGGTAACAAAACGATGCAATTGACTGGTAAAATTTTATTTCTGCTTTCAGCAATCTGGAATTTTCAATTGATTTTCGTGTTACTAATATTTGATTTTCAGCGTGTGGCCATTTGGAGTTAACAAGCTTTTGCAGGACGATTGGCGAAGACAAAATTGAAAATTACTAATGATATCTTTTGCAGGACGCTTGTCGAAGACCCTAGTTAAATTTTGAAACAGATTGTTTGGTAGCGTAGCAAATATTTCATTTGGTTAAAATTAACAAGTGTCTACTGTGTTTGGTGCAAAAGCACAAGTCTAGTTACCCTTACGATTTGGTATATCGAAGTATCCTCTCCCCTTGCGCATCCATGCAATCCTGGGTGTAAGAGAAACGGTTACCAACTCTAGAACTTGGGCCTGTTCTGGTGGGAAAAAGTACTCACCCCAGAACGACTCAGACCGGTAGCACCCTGAACCCGAGGGACTTCCAGCTGGTATACAAAAGCGGGTTCTTGGGGAAACCCCAAGAATCACGAGTGTGGTTCTGACGAGATGGATCCGAAAGGGGACTCACGCCGTATGGATCACACCCCACGAACGAAATGCCCGAATTAAATACCCTTTGTTGTAGAGACCAACCTATTTGTGGCCGTTGCTTGGTATTAGTGCAGGGTACAGTATCATGCCCAAAGATTACTCACTACTGATCCCCTTTAGTAGAGATAGCGGTTCTTGGGATGTCACTACCCAATGAATTCAGAATTGGTGTGCTCGAAAGACATTAATGAGCCGTGGAGGGGAGCCAATGCCACCAAATTCCTAAGCTATCCGCTCTTGAGAAGGAAAGGTGTTCATCACCAATGGGGTATAACTGGTGGGCTATACCAAGTATACAAACCCTAGGCCTTTGGCCTATTAGGATGTGCTTGTCTGTTATCACTTTAAACGTTCTTTGAGTCTAAAATTGAAACTGAAAACACTTTGTCTTACGATTGTCTTTAATTGTTAGAATTTGATCATAGAAAACCGGGTCAGTTTAAATTTCATGTCACTAAAAATTCACAGAGAGTCGCAATTGTTCACCAGAAACACGCATCTGATTTTTAGTGTCGCATCTGTTAATTTTGAGTTGCATCTGTAAGTTTTGAGTCGCATCTGTAATTTTTGAGTCGCATCTGTAAGTTTTGAGTCGCATCTATAATTTTTGAGTCGCATCTGTCAGTTTGGCTTACATCTGATTTATATAGGTCGCATCTGATTGTTTTGAGCCGCATCTATAATTTCTGAGTCGCGCATGTTAGTTTGAATCGCATTTGTTTTAGAAACACCGCATGCGTTATATTCTGAGTCGCATCTGTCAGCTTGAGTCGCATCTGGTAATTTTGAGTCGCATCTGTCAGTTTGAACCGCAACTATTAAATTTGAAACACATCTGTCTGATTACCAGAAAAACCAAAATTCACTGTCACTGTCCAGTTAACAGGGTTATACCAGTTTCAGTGGTCTTCATACAAACAGTCTTCGAAAATAGAAACCTGAAATGATTTGCTCAATTTTGCATCCTTTAGGTTCATTTAGTCATTACCATAGTTGTCTTCAGTTAGAGTTTACCTTCATCTTAGGGATCATATTACTTTGCATTAGAATTTTAGAGAGGTCACTTTTACAAACTTTAGGAGTGGTCCACCATCTATACTCTAGAAAGGTCATAGTGTCAACGAAATCTGTCATTGAACCTAATCTTATCATCATATACTTTGTCCTACAGATAGTTGTCCTAGCTCATCAGTCTAGTTAGGAAACTTAACGTGCCTTTGATCTTTGTCCTACATTGGTTCCTTGACTTATCTAAATTGACACTTTGGTTTGACTTTAGGTAGTTGGTCCCTTCACCTTGGGTTTATAGAATTGATCATTTTAGGGTCTCACTTAGACTTCTTGCACCTTTAGAGTCTAGACTAGTATCATCATAGGACATCCCTTATTTTGCATAAGAAAACCCCAAAAAAAAAACATAGAATAGAGTCATACAGTTTCTAGATATAGTTTTGCATTTCCCGCATATTGAGCTTGTCTTACATGGTTGAAACTAGGTCTAAGAGAAGAGAGAGAGAAATCATGTCGAACCCAAGCGAGTTCATCAACCCATTTTCTTCAAGACCTCATAAGACTCTATTAGACAAATTTACCACTAGAAACACACAAGGACATGTTACAACAGAAGACATAGAGGCTGCCGCACAGGACCCTGAGTTTGCCTCTTTTGTAGATGAGTACCTAGCGAACGATTGTCAACGGTTCTTAGGAAAATTGCTAGCTGAAGGTGCTACCTTACCTCCAGGATTTGACATTAGCACCTTACAAACTCAACCTACACAAGGGACAAATACCACGACTACTAGTACTACTATACCTCAAGTCAGCACGACTATGCCATCTAGCACGTCTACACAGAGTACGACAGTCCATACATCCCCATTTGGTACACCTACCATGACATCGGGATTTAGTTTCACTACAGGGGCTTCATCATCTACCCCTTCGGTCCTCTTAGTGGGAGTAAAAGACCTAAAACATCAGCCCATACATCTTATGTCGGTGTCACAAGTGCGCAATCAACAACCACACCTACTGCTAGCATTATGGGTACCTTGCCATAGTCGATGGCCATACCTAGTGCTCAGTTCACTAGTACTATACCAAGGATTACACACACAGGGGGCATTCCCTCCTTCCAATATGGCAATCAAAATCCACCTTTCCAGACTAGCAGTCAAAATCAATTTACATCGGTTCCGAATCAGAACCCTTTTTCATAGATTGGTAGTCAGAATCCGTCTACCCAGATTCTGGGCCAAAACTATTTCACATCGGTTCCGAATCAGAATCCCTTTGTACAGAGTGGTACTCAGAATCCATTTACACAGAATCCAGGACAACATCAATCTATGCCGATTCCAAACCAAATTACATTTACCAACATTCTGAATCCAAATCCACCTCAGATGCCAACGTTCAATCAAAACCCATCACGAGACTTTGGATTTCAGAATACATATATGGATCCGCATAATCCTTCTAGCACATCTTTGACTCAAGTTGACGTCCTACAAACACAAATGCAGGCATTAAAAATGCAAATGGATAACATGTCAGTGTCAACTAAGAAATCATTTTCACTAAAGGACATATGCCCATTCCCTTTTGATAGATCATTGTACATGACACCTTTCCCTCACGGATATGTCATACCAAATCTTCCTAAGTACAATGGCAAGCGCAATCCAGTAGAACATATCAGGGAATTTTCTACCATATGCATTGATGTCGCTTATGACCCCACGTACCTTATGAGGCTATTTCCACGAAGTCTTGTAGGGGTTGCACTAGAATGGTTTTTGGGTCTAGATTCTAGCATTAGATCATGGGGAGAGCTAGTCGAGAAATTTGTGGAGCAATTCTCCTTCCACATTGACCATGAGATAAATATGGCAACCTTGTGCCACACAACACAAGATGAAGGTGAAATATTCATTGCTTTCTTCCAGAGATGGAGAACTATTGCTAGTAGATGTCCTGTCGAGATACCTGAAAAACAAAAGGTTACAATGTTTCAAGAAAACCTTCATCCAAAACTCAGGAGTAACTTAAGGGTACATTGCTGCATATCTTTTTCGGAACTAGGGGAAAAGGGGGTGATAATAGA
Source organism: Sequoia sempervirens (assembly GCA_007258455.2). Classification (NCBI taxonomy): domain Eukaryota; kingdom Viridiplantae; phylum Streptophyta; class Pinopsida; order Cupressales; family Cupressaceae; genus Sequoia; species Sequoia sempervirens. The sequence goes on along the minus strand of VDFB02371580.1, from coordinate 13,882 downwards.
GAAGGATCTCATTGAAAAGGGTGAACTCAAGATGACAACACCCAATCGAAACACGGTCATACAAAACACTCCCACCGACAGAAACAGATTCTGGTCTCGCAACAAAAATGTCACCAATGATGGGGTGGATGATGCTAAAACATTACAAACAGGACCCCTCCTCACATTATAAGGACCTCATACTTTTGCTAACACGCTTAATGCTGTCAATCAACCTCCTAACATGGTCTCAAACACTCAACGTCCACAAACAAGGAGATTCCAGAAACATGAGTTCACTCCCTTAGGGGAACCCATTGAGTCGGTGTTCAAACAATTGTTACAACACAACCTCATACAACTGCAGGAACCAAGACAATACGATCCAGGACAGTTTAAACCAACTTGGTGGGATGACAACGCTTTTTGTGATTATCATAGGACTAAGGGACACAACCTACAAAACTGTCGACAACTGAAGAACATCATACAGGATCTTGTTGACAAGAGAATCATTGAAGTTAGTGGACAAAAACAAAAGACATCGAACACTGATCATCAAGTCTTTTCAGATCCACTACATGACCATGGGAAAGGAACTGTCCCCAGTTTGAGTACTAAGACCAATATGTCAGCCAATTATGCGAATATAAAACATGACTATGATAGTGGAAAAATCATTCATTGCCTTCGCGCCGCCAAGGACAACATCAATACCATTAATATCAAGGCTAATCCGGAATGTGCAGTCAATACTCGTCGTACTAAGTTTGTTATCCAAGGCCCTCCATCACAACAAGCATCACAACCTTCCAAGTTACAATATAACCTACTTGACCAGTTGGGGAAGACCCCAGCTCAAATTTCAATCTTGGAATTGTTGCGTATCTCCCCCGAGCATCGGTCTATCCTCGATAAGGCTTTACAGAATACCACGGTCCCTAATGACCTTGATGTCAATCATTTCCAGGAGATGGTGGGCTACTTGACCAATAATCATCATGCCACGTTTTCTGAACAAGACTATGCCACCGATAAGACGAACCACAATGACCCTTTACATCTAGAAGTCCTTGTTGATGACACCAAAGTTAGACGAGTTTTGGTAGACGGAGGAGCAAGGTTAAATCTATGCACTTTAAAACTAATTAAGGCATTAGGTATTTCAGAAGCATGCGTAGACACCACCAAGAGTATTGTCATTAAGGCTTATGATGATGAAGAAAGAAAATCAAAGGGGGTGGTAACACTTCCTATCAGAATTGGTCCTGCGGTAATGAAGATAAAGTTTCAGGTCTTGGATCTCACCCTCCCTTATAAGCTTTTGCTAGGTAGACCATGGATTCATGCCATGAAGGCAGTCCCTTCCACATATCATCAGTGTCTTAAATTCCCTTACAATGGCACCGAAATAACTATAGATGGTGATCCTGATCCTTTCCACTATTGCACCAATCTAAAGGACATCCCTCAATGTCAAGTGCCAGTCAACCAAGAGGCCTCACCGTCTAAACCATCTTCTTATGTTGACCCGTCCATGCTCACCCGAACATCTATTGCACCTTCACTTCCCACTACTCCTAGGGTTGAGATCCAAGACAAGGGTTGTGGAGAGTATTATATGAAGACTTCCTATTGTGTTAGCCACTTGGTCCCTCCTAAGTCATATGGTTTGCCTACAACAGGTAGGGGACAGTCTATAATCACTATACATGTTCCCCCCACAACAACTTTCATTAAATGGGGTGAATTAAGCAAAGAGGCTGTAGATACAGAAGATGTTACTTCCTGGCTGTATAAGGAAGATAATCAAGAACCCCTTTTACTTGCTCATATTCCTACAAGAGTATATGGAAAGGGTTTCAAAATCATGCAAAGAAAAGGATATGATGGACAAAGTGGTTTAGGCTTAAACCAAGATGGCAGAATTGAACCAATATTTGTTTCTCAGTGGCCAAAGGGAGTAGGGCTAGGGTTTCAACCAATTCAGATTGGCGTTCCTAGTACTCCATTACCCTTACTTGAGGAAAGACGTGCTTCAGAAGACATTAAGACATCTCACGAACCAATAGACCAAAATCATTCTAACTTGCCTGACTCTAATGATTATGAGTGGGATTCCTTATCCTCTACTTCTTCCATGGACCTTGACAAGTTATTTGGAGAACTTCACTTGCTGTTAAGTTCCTCACCAAATCTTTTAAACTCTTGTCCACCAAAGAAAATGACAAAAGAGGAGTGGTTTAAACACTACTATTGGGAATCGCTTGATCCTACCTCTTGGCAACCTGAGCCACCTCTCTCTGATTGTCAAACCTTGGCATTAGGCCCACCTATTCATCCACCTAGACCCAAACCCAAGAGTAAAAAGGACTTGGTACAAGACTTTTGTGATCACATGAATAATTCAATCCTTACCTTGACCCCATTAGATTTTGATAACTCTGACGATGACATGCCCTTAGTTTATCCCCAACTCATTGATTGGGATCAATAAGATACACCCATCTTAGACACTTTGAACGGATCGTGTTTGCATTGTCGAAGTTCCCTGGATTAATGGAAGGCCCATAATGGGGACTTAAAGTCAATTTTAACGACTCTGGCCAATACAGCATGTATTTTGGGGAATCTGTTCAGCCCTCCAGTCGCAAAAATGAGAAAAAGAATAAACAAAATAAAAAAGATGAGTCTTTAGGTGAAAACCGAAAGGCACCTTTAGACAATGAAAAATTAAAAAGAAAGGATGCATCTGAAGGCAAAAACCTCTCTGAGGCACCTAAGGATGGAGGCTTGAACATTCTTCCCATTACATAGGAAAATTCACCTATGCTCGTGGAAGAAACTGTAGAGGTCAACATAGGCACAAAAGAGAATCCACGACTGGTTTATTTTGCAGCGTCATTGACAACAGAAGAAAAGCCTGAGTTCCACGACTTCTTTGCACACAGACAGATAAATTTTGCCTGGTCATATGCGGACATGCCAGGGTTAGATCCTAAACTTGTTCTACACCATTTACCTTTACAACCAGGTGCCAAACCAGTGAAATAGAAGTTGAGAAAAATGCATCCATGCATTGCTTTATTAGTCAAGGCGTAACTTAAGAAAATTGTTGGGACGCTGGTTTCACTGCACTCCATTGATCAGCATTGGATTTCCAATCTTGTACCGGGCCACCAAACTGGGGGCTTAAAGTATCCACGACCTACCGATTTTAGAGATATCAACAAGGCTTGTCCTAAGGATGACTTCCCTTTGCCTAACATACATGATAGCTGGAGACATGATGTTAGTGATGGGCGAGGATAAGTCCCTGGCGGATGGATTCTCGTAGGCAAATCCAGAAAAAATTGTAGTCAAGATCAACATAAAACAGCTTTTACTTGTCCTTGGGGAACGTATTGCTGGAATGTTATGCCCTTCGGACTCAAAAATGCAGGAGCAACCTATCAACGTGCCATGACTACTATCTTTCATGATCTAGTACACACTTGTATGGAGGATTATGTCGATGACCTTATTGTAAAATCCAAGACAAGGGCAGAACATTTACAGGTTTTAGACAAGGTATTTCAGAGACTGGAGAAGTATAAGGTGAGACTCAACCCAAAGAAATGTGTGTTTGGAGTCAAGTCAGGAAAGCTGTTAGGTTATATCATTTCAAGACGAGGTATTGAAGTGGATCCGGCTAAGGTGAAAACAATCATGGACATGCCACCACCCAACAATCTCAGTCAACTAAGGACATTATAGGGAAGGTTGCAATCTATCAGAAGGTTTATAGTACAACTAGCAGACAAGACACATCCTTTTCAACATCTTCTTCGGAAAGGAGTACCATTTGCATGGACAGCTAAGTGTGCAGAGGCTTTTTAATTGATTAAGGAATATTTACTTACACCACCTGTCTTAATGCCACCTGTTGAAGGAAGACCATTGATTCTTTATATCACAAAAACCCATTCATCACTTGGAGCATTGCTTGCAAAGAATGACGATGAAGGTCATGAACGGGCAGTCTATTATATCAGTCAGACTTTGGTTGGTTATGAGCTTAACTATAGTAACATTGAACGTGCCTATCTTGCAGTAGTATTTGCTACCCAAAAACTGAGGCACTACATGCTAAACCATCAAACAATGTTGATTGCTAAAATAGATCCTCTGAAATATCTTCTCAGTAAGGCAGCATTAACAGGACGTCTGGCTAAGTGGGTTATGATACTTAGTGAGTATGATATCCAGTATGTAGAAAGAAAGGCTATTAAAGGACAGGTCATTGCTGATCAATTAGCTGACGCACCAATACAGGAAGATCACCCATTAGTGGCAGACTTTCCTGATGAGTTCATATTCACTTTTGACACAAACATAACATGGAAACTGTACTTTGATGGCTCACATACAAATCATGGTTCAGGGGCTGGGATATTGTTTATCACACCACAGGGTGATTCCATCCCTAAATCATTCAGGATTGCATTTCCATGTACTAACAACATGGCAGAATATGAAGCTTTAGTGACAGGTTTACGCATGGCAGTCAAGTGGAAAATCAAGAACCTACAGGTATATGGTGATTCTCAACTAGTAATACGACAGGTAAATGATGATTATGAGACTAAGGATGAAAAGCTTGCTCTGTACAAGCGCATGGCTGATAGTTTTAAAGAGTACTTTGACAAAGTCAAGTTTCATCAGATACCTCATGTTTTAAACAAAGCAGCAGACGCTATGGCTACAATTGCCTCACTCCTTGACATTCCTAACAACGTGCCTAATTTTGAGTTCTTGGTCGAACAGCTTTTGGTCCCCGCCTACGATATCCCAGATTCTGAAATGGTGTGTGACATTGTTGGTCCTAATTCCCCATGGTACAAAGAAATCTATGATTACCTTCATGCCGAAGTCATCCCCATTGGCCTATCCAATAACCAACGTAGGACATTCCTTCACAAGTCGGCCAAATATACCATCGTCGGAGACACCGTATATAATGCCAGATAGCACCCTACCGATGTCTTATTCACTGGCTACAAGCAACCTTGGCGCGGGGTGCATGAGGGTATATGTGGTTCCCATTCTAGCGGTCCTACCTTAGCTAAAAGATTATGAGACCTATTATTGGCTCATGGAAAAAAAGACTCATATGTCTTTGTAACAAAATGTCGCCAATGCCAAGTTCATGGAGATTTGATACATGCCCTAGCACAGGAGCTCCATCCTATCACGTCACCATGGCCTTTGCCTAATGGGGACTCGACCTCATAGGTAAGATCCACCCCACCTCATCTAATGGACACAAGTTCATTATCACTTCCACTGAGTACTTTACGAAGTGGATTGAAGCCATTCCTATGACATACATTACCGGCACACAGATTTCTAGATTTATCTTAAACTATATCATCTGTCGGTATGGTGTCCCTCAGTCCATAATCACTGACAATGGCCGCCCATTTAAGAACTAAGAAGTCCGCCACCTGTGTGATGAATTTCATATCCAACATCACTTCTACTCCATACTCACCACAAGGTAATCTAAGTGAGTATGCCTAACAAGACCATCATTAGAATCCTCAAGAAGATCGGGCTAATGATGCCGGTCATGACTAGCATTTCATACTCTTTAACCCCTCATTTCTTTATGGGCTTATCGTACAAGTATCCGTACTCCCACTGGTGCTACCCCATACTCACTTGTCTTTGGATCTGAAGCCATTTTGCCTATTGAGGTCGAGATTCCTTCCCTAAGGGTATCCCCGAAAGGCCACATTGATGATGAAGAGTATCGAGTGTCGAGACTCCATGAACTAGAATTCCTGGATGAGCGAAGACAAAAGGCACTGGACCATCTTCAAGCATATCGTAATCAGCCACAGAGCTTGGTACTGTAGTGAGGGTCTTATATGTAATTTTGGACATTGGTGGACCTCGGCTTTTGTAATGGAGAACCCAAAGACCAAGGTGAAGAGACAAACCAGAAAGTTTGAACCTAATTGGTTGACCTTATATATTAATGCTGGATCAGAGCGACAACTCTCTACTCCCAAATAACCATTGTCCCTTCACCAACTCAATAAAGTGCATCTAAAGAAGCTCTTAATGATAGCTTCGAGCCTTTTGTCTTATTTAGTAAAATATAAAATAAAAATAAATAAAATCAAGTATCAAGGTGAAAACTCGGGTAAACAGCGCCTTTGGTAACACCAAAAAAATTAGTTAATATGGAAAATAGTAAAGACAAATCAATCGTCCAATGGTGAAAACCACTTCGATGGCGCTTTGGATAGGTACCATGGTGAAAACCTGGCAAACAGGCGCTATGTGTACTCAACTCTGCTCCTTTCTCTACTATTATTCTAATCTATCTTGTATATACACCACTTCCCTATACATAGCACACCTCATTATACATAGTCCCTTATCCCTGTACATAGTCTCTACCGTGTATATAGCCCACATTCGTGTACATAGTCCACTATCCTGTATATATCTTTTACCTTTTATGTCCATCACTTGTATATATCAGTCCTAATAAGTGGTAGTCTTTCCCATAACCTGGAACAATTGACATCAAGCAAATTTCATATCCCCCCATTTTACCTCATCTGTAGTTAATTGGTCTTATACTCGACTGGGGGCAAACACTTGACATGTGTCATATTGGTTCTTACATTGGCTGTGTTGGAGGCGTAAAACCATAAGAAAATCCAAAAACATCACAAAATGACCTGAGAAAACACAAAAAAATCAAAAACTTCACAAAAATCAAAAAATAGAGTCAGAGTCAGTCGCACTTGTCGGTCTTTGTCGTCATGTTGAACTACGTTGCCTCTGCGACTGGATTTAGGCAAGGCCATCTGCCGATGTGCCCCTGAGGCATTAGGTCAGTCCGTTTAGGTTTGTCTGTACAAATTCACGAGTCAATCCATATGTCTATATAACAAGGTCATTGGTAGTGTCGAACTACGAGGTCTCTGCGTGTACAACGTAGGCAAGGCCATCACACGATGAGCCCCCCCGAGGCCGCACTAGGTCAGTCCATTAGGGTTCGTCACATTTACTGTCACACACGTCTTTTGTTTGTAGTCAGTCTTGTCGATCGTAGTCAAGTTGAACTACGAGGTCTCTGCGTGTACAATGTAGGCAAGGCACATCACACGATGAGCCCCGAGGCCACACTAGGTCAGTCCTTTAGGGTTTTTATTGTCACACACGATCAATTGTCCACATATCATATCAAGTCATGCATCAATCTGGTGAACAAGTCAGCAATGTCTCTATGTCAAATCAAACAACTTGCCAAACAAAAAAATTCAAACAGATCAACCAACCCTCTGCTACAGGATGTGTCCTTCTTGGAAACAAATGTTATCAAAACAATCAACTTATGTCTTATTCAGGATGCATCCTTCCTGCATAATCGACAAGGTCAAACAATCAAACATAGCCTTACACAGGTTATCACATCAACGACATTTGACTCAAATGTCTTATACGATACATGTCTTTCTGAAACCAGGCTTTGTCATGCCTTATACAAATAGTCATAACATCGAAACTAGACTCATAGTCTTATCCGGTATGTGTATCTCCTGCAATCAGGCTCTATCAATCAAACAAATCAAACAAACAAATCATGTTTTTGGAAAATATTTTCATTGGCTTATTTGACTTTATGGCTTATTTATCTTATCATTTATCTTGAATTGATGACTAGGATTCATGTTACTAGCTTTCTCAATGATGTCCCATGAAGGATTTAGAGAAGCAACGACGTATCAGAATTCTATTTTCTTTGACTGCTGTCTGTCGATTGTCTTTTAAATTTGATTTTGAGTCATGTTACTAGTTTCCTCAAGGATGTCCCATGAAGGATTTAGAGGAGCAATGACGTCTCATGACCTGTCTTTTCTTTTGTTTGTTGTATGTGGTTTGTCCTGACAAAAAGACTGGGGCAACTTGTTCCTTTAGTATGAGTTAGTGACAATCCTTGTCTGCGACTATTTGTTTTTAGAAAGTGGATGACCTTGCACACCTTGATTTATGTCATATCCTAGTGTTTGTCTACATTTGTATTAGTCCCGCCCAATGATGATAAATTGCAATACCTTTTGTGATACGGTAAAATATCAAAGATTCCTAACACTAACATTTATCTTCTATCTTTTCATTCTTTGTCGATCTTCCATTCCGCATTAACAATTCTTCTTTCTTGCATTATGACAGAGTCCTGTGACACAAAATGGTATACATCATCCTGCATCAACATACATGTTAGAAACATACATATATATAGGCATATGTCACATTTAGATTATCATGGCATAATAGACAATAATCATCATTTAACATTGCATATCATAAGTAATAAACTGTAAATACATACATCATATTACATTTGTATAGCATCACATGTCATTATACATATAACATCACATTGCATCTCATAATCATATAGAATCATATGTCATATAGAATCAAATTTATCGCATTAGTTGCATAAACAACATAAAGTACATACAACCATCCATCACATAGGCATATCGTATAAACATCACATGTATAAATAAAGACTGCATAATCAATAAATAGACAATGCATATCATAAGAATCGCCGCCAAAATCATATATACATATCGCTCATATGTGTCACATCACAATGTCATAATGTATCATAAATACATGGAAGCCTGCAGGCTATCGAATCAAAATACAATGTCTCAAATGGGCCTCAAAACTGTATCTCTTTCCTGAACTGCCACTGCCATCATGTCGAGAGTGTGTAGGAGACTGATGCTGGGAACCTGCTGATCTCGGAGCTGTGGGAGGTCTGTCATATGGCCTTGCTCTGCGTGGCTGATCCACTCCCTCTGTGCTCACTGTCCGTGTGTGGGTCCCGGCCCCAGACCTACTACCAGGTTGATTAAAAAGTTGAGCCTCGTTTCTATGGAACCTTCGCTTTCATACAAGTCTTCGTATTTGTCTCCTTCGGTTTCACCAATCTCCGCAATCATTGCCGACGGTCTCTCAGAGCATAATAGTCTCCGAGTTTCAGGAATTCCTCTGCCGCTTCTCGTATTGCATATAAATATCTTCTCTACTGCTCTTTGCCTTTGTGGTATCTCGCGACAATATTCCTTTATTCGCTTTCCTCTGCGAGGTAACCTGCTTCAGAAATATCGCGAGCCGCACCTTCGCTTTCAGATTATCTTCATGGACTCCTCGTTTTTTGATCTCGACTGATCTGATCTGATTTTGATTCTTCGATCTTGAGGCGGAACGAGATTACCTTTCCGACTTTTTCGACTTTTATTTATTGTTGGTGCCTTTATCTCTTTGTTGATTTTGTTTGTTGGCGACTTTTCGCTATCCTGATTTGATTTCAGCCCCTCGGCCTCGACCACCTCCCCTTGCCGCTTGCCTCACCCCTAACACGCCAGCTTCACCGTGCCGGCTGCCCGACCGTCATGGGAACCCGCCTCGCAGCCCAACACCGACATGTCGGGTTGTCCCCTCGATCCGCTGGTCCACCCTCCATCCCCATGCCGGCTGCTCTAATCCATCACCGCTTCTACAATGGCGACTGGAATCTTTGGCCCCCACAACAGGACCTCTCATGAAGACCGAGCAAACTCTGCTCTCCCTCGAGGTACATCCTGTACCTCTCCATACTGTCTCAAGACCCGGTCCGGCAACTGCCGCTCTATGATGTGCATATGGGACACTGTCCGTCCCACTAAATACTGTGTCTGTCAACAAAATGGAAAATGCTTGCCCTCATCTAACCACACCTCGCAGCCTAGGTACGGTCTCCATGTAAACTCCTGCATCAGATCTATCGCGTGTCTAAAATAACCAGTGTCCCCAATATGGTGCTGAGTAGTGGCCCCCGCATAATGGAATGCATATGGCGCTCCATGAGGTACATCAACTGTAACCGGTGGTCTAAATATAGTGATGTGCTCCCATGCCCATACCATCAGCAGCGTGGTACCGTAGCTCATCGACTGCGCCTCTCTATAGGCAATGTCATGAAGGTGGAAGTATAGCATCCCCAACACACACGAACCCCAAGCATATATGACTCGGCGCTCAACCATGCCCACTAACATCTCTCCCCATCCTATAGGAAATCCATGACCTCGGCGATCAGGCAGTACAATACCACCTATCAGTGTCGCTACTAGACAGTCTAACTGTCTATATCTTTGGGCCAATACCCACCATCTAATCTCATAGTCATCAACCCCTAGCTGTCTAACGTCAGCATGGGGGTAATATCTACACATCTCAGCTATACCCCTCTGGGTATCATAGACCACCCGTGTCCCTCTAATCGGTAGCCTCAAAATCCTATACACATCCTCCAAAGTCACCGTGGCCTCTCCAGTCGGAAGGTGGAAGGAAGACGTCTCTGAGTGCCACCGCTCGCAAAGTGCTATCAGTAAACCCCGATTTTCCCTAATCTGGGGCATATCGGTCACGTGCAACAAACCCAAATGCCATAGAGTCCGTTGCTCGGCCGGCCGTAGGTTGTCTCTGAATCGAAACGTCATGGGTCTCGACTCACGTGTGTAGATAGGGTCAAGAACAATCTGCAACACCATGCCTCATGTTAGCCTGAATCATCTACCCTAGTGAAAAATGAATGTTTTGACATAAAATGCAAATGCGTCGTTATTTTGCGGATGCGTCATTTTTTAACACATGCGTCGCTTTTATACAAATGCAGTTCACAAATTACATATGCGTCATGATTAATCAAATGCGGCTGATAATCATCACATGCGTCGTAAAAATGACATTTGCGGTGCAAAATGACAAGTGCGTGTCTACATATTCTAATGTGTCGCTAAACATGCAAGTGCGTTGCAAAATTCCAAATGCGTTTCAACATAAACAAATGCGTATAATAAAATGCACATGCGTAGCTAAATTTCAAATGCGTATCAAAATGATCAAATGCGTTACAAAATAAACACATGCGGTTATTTTCTAAACTAAGCCTAACCGGTCGGCGTTAAAATGCACATGCGGATTTTCGCAAGCAGATGCGTCGTTCGCGCATACAGATGCGGTGCAAACTAAAATGCGACGCACAACTAAAAATGCAATAAATACCTTAAAATGCGCACAAATAAAAAAAAAATCAAAAGACAAGTTTTAGGTCCATACCGGGGGGTCCGTGCCGGCTGGTCTCTGGAACGTCCTGATCCTGTAGGCACGATGATGGGTGGCTGGAATTGGAGACATCCTCGCTGAAAGTCAGAGCAAAATTTTGAAATCTCTAAGCTGGGTGGGTGCAAATGAATAGTTTTTCACCCCAATTCCAATATATACCTAGGGCTTAGGTGGCATTTTCTTCCTACTGGCCGTGTAAACTTCCGTTTTCTATCATCCCGTACCCGTCCCTCCCGTTTCTGAACCCAATTCCGTCAACTGCATTGCATTTCTGCCTATCTACTGGACTAATTGGGCGCATTTCCAAATTTTTCTGAACATTTCAAAAATTTGTCAATTTTCCCGAGGGGGCATACCTTCACCTGTTCTAATTCGGAGCTTGACTGGGGCATATTTTCATTGATTTTCTTTGACACAACGCCTAAACGACATTGTATCAAAGAGGGGCAAATGTAGACACCGAAATCTGGTTATTAGCCTGCGACTTCTATATTCTTCATAATTCTTATTCTTCATGGTCATGATTAAATAATGTCAATTATTTAATTAATTCATCTTTTATTAATTCTTCTATTAATTAAATAATCTTAAATATTTAATTAATTCACACTTTTCTTTATTCTATCTAATTAATTAAATAAACGCTTCTTATTTAATTATCTTACTAATTAACCTTATTCTTCCGGTTAGATTAAATAAATTCTTATTGAATTTACTTTATCATATTTCAACTATACCAAATAAATTCATAATTTATTTAATTATTCATTTTAAATCCTCTTCACACTTAATTAAATAAATCTGTTTATTTAATTATCCTTCTCGAATATCGAAGTCTTGAATTAAATGAATTATTTAATTCATTAATTCTATTTTAACGCATTCTTCTATATTTTAGATAATTATGTGAGTTATCTAAATATTCACTTTTACTCAACTCGACATCTATTTTAATCGTTCAGTTAACTATTGATTTAATGTCTGAGTGGCGTCTTCGAGTAATCTCTTCGTCTAACCATTCAATCATCCACTTCTAACTCAATTGCGTGTACATGCGGATTAATTAAATATTCTTATTTAATTAATTAAGTGTTGTGCGTGCGTTCGAACAGAGAGTTGCTTTAATCAATCTTCATCTTTGTCATGCAAAGATATTTCTTATGTTTTGGAATGCCGAACTGAAGATTAAATCATTTATTTAATCTTTAATTCTATTTTCTAATTCAAATCACTTATGTCACTTCTATCAGTTAACAGAATGCATGTCTAATCAGTCAATCTCAACCGTTCGTTGATCTTTCGATCTTGACCTGTCATTCGAATAATCAATTTTCTATAAATTGATTTGTCATTCTTCATTCCAATCTCTCTCGCGAATTTGATAACTTTGGAGAGCACCTTTGTCTTGAATCCTCGATATTTTGCTAATCATTATCATAAGGCTATACTTGCACGAACTTGAAAATCTGAGGGCAATTATACTACACAAGCAAAATGGAGAAGGGCAATCGAGATAATTCATGGAAATACGTTTGAAAATTGGTGAGATTGTTCTAGTTTTAATTACGTTTTACTTTCCCATGTTCTTTGTTGCTTAATGAATGAATTTTCATTTTAGATTTAGTATTGCATGCATGTGTGCTTCTAACGATCTAATCTTTCTTGTTGTCTATTGTGCAAAAGCTTGTTTCATTTTCAGACGTTACACATTGTAATGGTTGTTGATGGTTGATGATTTAAAATACAAGCTCTTGACATTCAAAAATTTGTGTTTTTCTTCAAATGTTTTGTATTTTTCCTATTATACAGCATTGTACGGTCACATGCAACCATATTTTGATGTGAAATAAATTCCAAGTCATGAAGATATGTGTTAGCTTTGATTTGAATCTGATTTGAGGGCTTAAGACATTGATTTGAGTTATGAAGCTTCATTTCTTTGCATACAGCCCGGTTACCCTATTTTTGAGTGTTTTGTAGTCCAAACATGATATAAATGGGCTCTTACACTTTTTGTGATTACTGTAGTTTGTGTAAGAGGCCCAATGGATACTGTTGTAATTGTAGGATGCATGAATAGGGCGTAGGATGAGAAATAAAGAAGGTATAGCTGCTCTCCTCAAGAGTTTTGTGAAGAAAAGCATGTGAAATGAGAGGTACTTTCTGGCTTGATGCTTGTTTGCTCATTCATTTTCTATAAGAATGATTTCAAGGCCAAAAGTATGAGTTAACAAGTTAGATATTTTTTGGTCGAGTCTAGGTAGAGTTGTAGAGCAAATTGTAAAGTTCGATGGTTTTAAGGAAAATGAAATTTAGGTTTTGAATTCATGGGGATTTAATGTTTTATGATAGTATTGGCATTTGAACTGAAATAATTAATTCAAACTCATGTCTCTCCATTGTACATGCATATCTGAATTTTGAATAAGATAATCAAGGGTTGTCTCGTTCATCTCACTGTTGTGGTGTGCATGATTTCTGTTTTGGCTTTAATTCAAGGAATTAATTAAAATGCTTGAATGGTATTGTAGGTGGATATGTTCTGTATAAGGATTTGATAAGTAGTATTGGGTTAGAATACATGTTGATGGAATTGTAAAGCAATGTTCTCAAGGATCTTATATGTTATGTGTTAAATCTGTCATAAACCCTTAGATGTTTATGAATTTGACTCCCTCAATGGATATATGGCACTGATCTAAGTTGTACTAAT